>JAABKK020045160.1:0-12586 GCA_011634745.2 Catotricha subobsoleta | reverse complement strand
TTCCAAATCCGTCCAGCCACACCCGAGTTCCAACTCAATATGTAAAAAAAGAAAATTGGGTGCCACGACCCAAAAACAAAATAGTTCAAAACAAAAATTTTTTTTTTTGAAGAAAAACAAATTCTGCGTCGTTTGGTATATTCACCTTAAAAATCCGTCCACATGCATCGAGAACAAAAAAAAAAAAAAAAAAAATATCAAACCAATACTTGATTTTTTTCAAAATTCGCAGAATTTCTCAAAAATGAAGTAAAATGTGTTAGCTGAAAAATTGAGCATCCGCTAAATTGGCTTTAAAAAGTTTACAATTTAACCAAATTTAATTAAACGAGAGCAGTTTTATGGTTCAGAAATTAAAAACTTTAAAGCCATAAGATAATAAGTTACTTTAAAATTTTGATTTTAGAAAAAAATATTATAGTCAAGCTGTTGCAAGTGAATTGCATTTTGTATTGATGATAATTGCATCAAATACTACACATCTCTATTATGAAATAGGTAAGATAAATCCAAACATATTTCAAAAAATATACTTTAATACTGTATTTTGTTTTGATTCATTTTGAATGAGCTTTTACCGCGCTATTTCTACCGTCGAAAAATAACCATTAAATTTAAATATATATCAGCAATTGTGTAATATTCGAATGACAATATAATAAATTTACGAATAATTTAAATATAAAACTATAAATGATATAGAATTATTCATGCATATTAAAATTAACTGACCAATAAAATATATTCATAAATATAGCATTGAACATATAAAATTATTGTAGAAAATCTTTTAAAAATAGAATTTTTATTGTCAATATTATTATGTAAATATTATTTACCTGAAATGATTGCTGACAACTGGTTATTTTACTGGAATATTTAACACAACGACCAATATTCAAACTATGATAGCTAGTTGCTGCATTTCGTACACACCAATCCAAATTAGCACGAATTTTTCTTATAACACTACTACTTAAAATAATACCAGAATTTAAATCACAGTAATCTCTGTCAATATCCATCATTCTATATCGATCATCATCACTTTCTGCCGTATCCAGTTGACGTATATTTCCCATATAAACATCGAAGCTAATACTAATATGATAGAGTTGTTGTATCAATCGCCTTATATTTATATAACTGGCATCGGTGGTCAATAAAAAAAAATCATAATCATCTAAATAATTATCGGCAATATATTTTAGAATATGAAATGGTTTTAAATGTTCTCGTGTGTCAGTGAATCCGACAATATTTTTTAATTTAAAATTGGTTTTAACATTGTCGGCCGCATTTATAAAGAATTTAATTTTATTTACAAGATGTGCCGACGTACGATTAAATGCTGTTGCTAGAGAGTTAATATTTTCTTGTGTGGTCATAACACCAATAAATAGTTTTTCCCGTATGCCCAATTCAGATGAGTAGTATCGCGGTCGAATAATATTTTTGACCGTTTTTTTAGCGGACATTGGTTTATTGACCAAATTGAGACGTGGTTCAAAATCATCATTGATTGTACCAAATTTTGTTTCACTAAATTTTTCAGTTGCTCCATCAGGACATTCTTGCTGTATAATTTCCCATGCATTATCCGGTAAATAAATTGTTAATAACAGACCGAATACAAAACCAATTAGAAAAAAATGATTTCGAGTCAAATGTAATTGCTTGAATCGCACAATTTTTTTCATGTTTTTTATATCACGCATTTAGCTTAAGGTTTATTGTCAAATTAATGACCACGTTTCACATCACATTTAGTTTTGCTGTTTTTTTTAATAATTTCTGGATTAAAATAAACTTTTAAATACATAACATGTTTTTAATGCATTTTTCCTTTGAGGTATTAGGTTAAGCTGTTTCGAGGTTTCGCTTTCGTCGTCGACGTGTGACATATATATAATATTATTGTGTGCTCGTTTATTGAAATGTCATATTTTACGTGTAGTGAATAGTGATAAATGGATAGGGTTCGATAAATTTAATTCGTTAAGTTTTAGAACATTCTTTAAAAATTGCAAGCGTTTTCGAACAATGAAAATATTAAATTTACAGAATTTTTTACATATTATTTTAGTTGTTGTTATTATTCAACTGAGGATGACTACGGTCAAAACATGTTCTGAACTTTTTTAATAAAAATTAATTTATTAATTTTCTATGTGTAACAATAAGGTGTTTTTTATTTTTCAACAACTTTATAGTTATTTGTTGTACAGCTCCCAATGTCTCAATTTATTAAATTTAGAGTTAGGTTTAGGATTAAAACAAAATTTGCAGATAACTAACTCATATAAGTACCTTGATTACTAGACTAACTCTAAAACTTACTCTATTCTAAATCACTGATTCCATGAAGATGCTTATTAATGTTAGTGATCATGTAAATAAAGAATACTAATACCTCGTTCAAATTATCATCATTTTCAAGGGTATTGATATTAATTCGCAGTAAATAAATTCTGAACGGACGGTGGGATTGAGATAGTGGGGGTCTGTCTTAGATGATTTTTCTGTACGGCCTTCCATTTAGAAGATATCAACCAAAACATAATACCAATACCCCAATAACAATAATGATAATTTGAACGAGATATAAGTAGACGGTAAAAGAATGATTTCATTGAAGTGAAGTGAAGCCTCGTTCAAATTATGTGTATATTGCCCTCATTATAGAGACAAGCTGACTTTATAAGTCATTCTCTTAAAAAAAAATTACGACAAAACACCGAAATACGAAAATTTAAATGTTCTTAGATTTCGGTTTTCTATATGAAGGGTTAGTTCGTAAAGGTTTTGAGTTGAAAAAGTCGTTGTTCAAAAAGGAACAAAAGAATGTGAGTTACGATTTTTTGCACAATTATTTATTTTATTTCAATAGTTAGATGATTTAATAAGCTTTCCAACAGTTTAAAATGACCATAACTTGCGGAATAGTTTACCAAAGTACAATATTTTGGTACTGTTCGAAGGCTTATCACAAAAATTGTAAATTAGTTAAAAGTTGATTTTTTTTAACTTCAAAGATGTACATTAAAAATAAACCATAGCAATAACTACCAAATCAGTTGAAAATTACTTTGATTACAATCTAATGTCTGATTAATCTTTAGTAAACGTAAAATATTACTAAATTCAAAATAATGCCATTTAAATATTGTATTCATTATTTTTAATAACTCATTGGCTAATGTTGATACCTAGGAAAAAACTTCATATATATATGCCAAAATGTGCGTCTTGGTTAATTAGTATATTTAATTAAATTCGTTGATATAGTTCTCGCGATTAAAATTAAAACATCCCGTTTTTACTGACATTCAATCTTCTTAAGGTGAGAAAGAATTTAAGTCTATTTTAGTCAGTTGAGTCCTCTATAGTGTTAAAAAATATTTTTTTTAGTACAATGAATTATTGGCTAAAAATGTAATAAATATATATGCTGACCAGAACACAATAACAAATCAAATTAGTAATTATACATAACAATTGGTGGAATAGAAAGTAAATAATAAACAAAAATTTACAGAAATATTGTTGAGGTTATGTGCCCATTTTCATATGGAAATTAATCAGATTTTAGCATCTAATATAGTAATACAATTAAAACGAGAAATAAAATGAAAAATCTACATCACGCACTAGTTAGATAATTTCATTACCTTTCAAATGGATATATATCTCGATCAAATTATCATTATTGTTATTGTTATATATGCTTTAAATGGAAGGCCGTACAGAAAAATCATCCAAGACGGTCCCCCACTTATTTTTGAATATGAAACTTTTCCAGAAGTTTATAACTAGGAATAAATACCAATACCTTTGAAAATGATGATAGTTTGAACGAGGTATATATGTTTATTTTGTATTATAAAAACACCGTGTTTTTGAGAAAGAGGTATTTTTATTTAAATTTTCCGTTTACATGCCGACGAAAATGAAAAATCTACATCACGCATAAGTTAGATATTATCATTACCTTTACAAAAAGTATTTTCAATCTTATAAAAACTTGCTTTTTATGTCATTTTTTCTTAAAACAGAAAGCAATTTTTTAGAGATTTTTTTTTAGCACTATAGAGAAATCTTAAGTCCTGCTCCGATTCGTTAAGAAAAAAAAATTATAGTTTTGGCAACACTGTAGCGTATTTACTGTACAAGAAATTGATCAAATGTAAATGAAATGCCAAACTATTAACTAAACGAATGTGGATGTCACCCGCTGTGTTTTTGACATTAGTCACCGAGTTTCTAAAAAATTATTAAATTTAAGTAATATTACCCCAAATTATGGATAGTAAAGGGAGAAATGTAATTGTGTGTGATAATGGCACCGGTGTACGTATTTAAAAATTATTTTAAAATTTTACTTTTCATTTGTGCTTATTATTTATTAAAAAAAAAATGTAATAAAATTTAAAAAAAAAAAAATGGGTGCATTGCGGATTACAGTGGTGATGTATTTGGGTTGGGCCCTAATACTGCACAACAGATAAGCCGCCCGATACCGGAAAATTTGTCATCGTTAGAGCTTTTAAACATAGATTATAGTCTCGATTAGATATAAAATTATTGAAAAAATGAAAATATGGCAGAAAATTTATCATTAAATGCAATTCATTGTTAAGTTAAATAATATGTAATTTTAATGAGTGTTTTTTTTTTCTGGAGTGCCATGACCTGAAAAATATATGACACATCTTTACGCTCTTTTTAATTTTAACTTTTTGCATATAATTTTTGTTTACAGTTTGTTAAATGTGGCTATGCAGGAAGTAATTTTCCGGCATATAAATTTCCATCGATGGTAGGACGACCGATACTTCGAGCCATTAATAAAATTGGTGACATTGACGTTAAGGTAATTAATTTGTTGATATTTTTAAAATAATCTAAAACAATTATTTATAGTAAAACGTTTATTAAATCCAATTTATTTTGCAGAATTTACACGTCGATGTAAGTCTCAATTACCCTCAAAATGAAAAACAAACATTAATTTTTTTTTTTTGTTTTTATTAAATTGTTTTATTGTTTTCCTTTCTCCAATAACACGCTTGTTTGGTTAATTTTATTTCCTGTTTTTCATTTCTCAAAAATTATTTAATACTTTTAACGAATGTTTGGTTTTGTGAATGATATTTTGTTTTGCGTTTAGCACGCATTTCATTTCATTTATTTACTTACAATATTTTTATATTTTGTTGTTATAATAATTTACATGCATATATAATTGTTTTTTTTTTTTTGGACAATTCAAATTTTTTTTCTAAATAGTTGTTAAAAATTTTATTGCGTCTTTGGATGTGCTTGTGAATATTTTCTTGTTTTATTTTAAGTTTTCGTGTACATCCATTTTAATTTATGTTGCAACAATGTTATAAGTTGTAATTATTGCTATTTAGCGGCTTAAAATTCATAGTAAATAAATAAACAAAATGGTTCTATGATTTTTTTTTTTTAGGATTTGATGGTAGGTGATGAAGCATCACAGTTACGTGCATTATTAGAGTGTGCTTATCCAATGGAAAATGGCATTGTACGAAATTGGGAAGATATGTGTCATGTATGGGATTATACATTTGGACCGAAAAAAATGAATATTGATCCAACAAATACAAAAATTTTGCTCACAGAACCGCCAATGAATCCATTGAAAAATCGAGAAAAAATGATTGAGGTACGCTTAATCTAATAATATATTAAATAAAGTATTAACTGAATATTGGAATTTAGAATATCTATCAAATGGGACTTATCGTCGTTGATCTGGAATTAGGTGCTATCTGCAAATATTACGAATGGTATTAGGTGCTATCTACAAATGTGACGAAATGCATAAGCAGCTATCTTATCTGCATATGTTACGAAGAGCATTATACACCTTTATGCATTTCGTCATTCGTGACATTTGCAGATAGCACATAATGCCAGATCAACGACGTTATGTATTTTCGAAACTGTTTTAATTTTGAAAGTATTTTGTATATTTTCTAAGATATATTAAATATGAAATCAGTATATAATAATAATATTGGTGAAAAATTTCACAGAAATTCATTGCAAAACTCTTAACTTTGTATTTTAATTAGAAAAAACTTCAAAAGTTTTCTTAAAATCGATCTAAGTGGAATTGTACATGAACATGTCGATTTGTGATACCAAGATTCTATGTTTGTTAATAATTTAAATAGCAATTTCCTACAATTCAATTTTGTTTTAAAATTATAAGAATATGTCATGTATTGAACACAGTAATCGTTTTGAATACTTTATTTTCTATTAAAAGTATATGAAACAAAATATTTCAAAAACATTATATTATAATGCTAATTCAAATTAATATTTTTGCAGGTGATGTTTGAAAAATATGGTTTCGATTCAACATATATTGCTATTCAGGCTGTATTAACACTGTACGCACAAGGTCTAATATCAGGTGTTGTCATTGATTCGGGTGATGGTGTCACGCACATTTGTCCCGTTTATGAGGGTTTTACATTGCCACATTTAACACGACGACTTGATATCGCTGGACGAGATATAACACGTTATTTAATTAAAGTAATTACTAAGCAATCTATTTACTAATTTATAAGACTTTTAATTGAAAATTATATATATTTTTTTAAAAGTTATTACTGTTACGAGGTTATGCATTTAATCATACAGCCGATTTTGAAACAGTACGAATGATGAAAGAAAAACTGTGTTATGTTGGCTATGATATTGAAATGGAACAAAGATTAGCTTTGGAAACAACTGTATTAGTTGAAACGTATACGGTAAGTTCAACAAAAAAAATAATAATAATAATAATAAGGTGTGATAAATACTTATACGATTTCGAATAAATATTGATTTCGGTTTTTATTTTAAAGTAAATAAAACAATCTTTTCAAATATTTAGCTGCCGGATGGTCGTGTTATAAAAGTGGGTGGTGAACGTTTTGAAGCACCTGAAGCATTATTTCAACCGCATTTAATTAATGTTGAAGGTCAAGGTATTGCTGAATTGGCATTCAATACAATACAAACAGCCGATATCGATATGCGACCAGAATTATATAAACATATTGTATTATCTGGTGGTTCAACAATGTATCCAGGTCTTCCAAGTCGATTAGAACGTGAAATAAAGCAATTATATTTGGAACGTGTGCTCAAAAATGATATTGATAAGCTATCGGTAAATACACGTTAATTATTTAAACATATTTTGAAATAAATGTAATTCAAAAAATGTATCTGTTAATTCTACGGGTGCAGAATAAAAGCGTCGCATAGACTATTCGTCTTTAAAAGGAAACTAGACCTTGTATTTTGTTAAGGTCTATTTTCCTATCTAAGGACGAATGGTCTATGCTTCTAATTTGGCCGCCAATTCTTGAACTCCAACGTATACGAACAGTTCGTATTATTTTGTATGTATGGTGTATGATGATTTTAATTTAATCGTGTATTCTTCGTACTCTAACATTCCACTTATTTGATTAAAAAAATCGTTCGAATTGCAATGAATGGGTCAGTCCATGCGGATGTATTCGAAGGGTTTTCACTCAAGTTAATGACATCTGAGAGAACGAAGAAGACACGAAGGAAATAAATTATGTTGAATGTACTGTATCGCACGTACGAAACCATACAAAAACTGTCGTATACGTTGAAATTCGTTGGCGTTTGAGAATTGGCACCCTAGACCAACGTATTAATTCGAAAATCTTATGCGAAAAATTAATTAAATACATTTCATATTTCAGAAATTTAAGATTAGAATTGAAGATTCACCCATGCGAAAAGATATGGTTTTTATTGGTGGTGCTGTTTTGGCTGATGTACGAAAAGATCGTGATGAGTTTTGGTTATCAAAACAGGAGTATCAAGAACAAGGGTTAAATCTATTACAGAAATTAAGTATGCGATCTTAATTGTTACAATCATGTGAAAAATGGTAGACACAAATTATCCATTCGCCACTTA
This sequence comes from Catotricha subobsoleta, assembly GCA_011634745.2. NCBI lineage: Eukaryota > Metazoa > Arthropoda > Insecta > Diptera > Cecidomyiidae > Catotricha > Catotricha subobsoleta. The sequence continues at coordinate 4,594 of JAABKK020045160.1, read as the reverse complement.
TTCGACCCACTTCCTATAAGCCCATCCTTCTTTCCTAATATCGTATATCCTTCCTTCATTTCAAATAAATATAAATTCTACGAAAAGGAAACTAAATCGTAAAAATATAATAAAAAATGAAATCAATTTAAAAACTAATTAAGTGTTTTGTAAAAAAAAAAAAAAAAAAAAGATGAAAAATAAATATAATTAACAATAAAAATAAAAACGAAGAGTATAAAGCCAAACACAAAAGAAATAAATATATGGATTTATGGTGATCTTTACGTGACACCGTACATCAAGTCATTTTAATCTTAAGGATTCAAAAAGAAATATTTTTTAACTTTTTTTTTGTCGCTTAATTTCTATTTTTTTAATATGTTTAAAGTATTCTATTTTTATTTCTTTGATGATTAAACAGAGATATAATTAGCATTTTATAAAGTAAATTAAATTTAATTAATAAAAGCAGGACATGAGAATATACAACAAATTACAAATTAAACAAAATCAATTAAACAATTTAGATAAATATAATTCAATAAAATGAACAAAAACCAATTTGAAAAAAATTAACAGAAAATAATTAATTAATAATAATGAAAAAAATGAATTAATATTGTTCCAAGCATTCCACTTCGGAATTTTGTTTTTGAAGTAATAAAATATATTTATTAAAAATGAAAACAAATGTTTTTTTTTTTTCTTTTTCATATAGTTATATATTTATGTATTAGGATGTTGCAGTTTAAAATAATAATACAATTAGTAAGTAACTAATGGATCAGCATCCAAATCAGACACCAAAATGTTTACGCTTTCATCATCGAGTAGTTCATGGAAAACTTGCTTAAATTCATACAAAAAGCCACGTTCAGAATTGCTATGATTACACAAAATAACATTAACATTATTTTGTATAGCTTCAAGGACATCATGATGAGACATTTCGCCTAAGTATAAAATAGAAAGAATTAAAAAGATTATTTCAATAAAGTTGTGATCGCATGCTGAAAATAACTGCTTGCTTACCGGTTATATATAAGTCAGCTGGTACACCTTTTAAAACTGAACTGCCGGCACCAGCACAAACCGCTACAGTATGAATTTTCGATTCTAGTGTGTTATTTACACCAATTGAAACATGTACAGCTTTAATTCCAGTATGCTTTTTAACATTTTCGATAGCTTCATTTAATGTTAATGGATTTGAAACATTGATAAGTCTACCGGCACCTACATCGGCCCCAACCGCATCCGTATCCGAATGAGGGATAATTACACTTGAAGTTTTATATGGTATTGATTTAGCTAACCAGTCATTAACGCCACCTCGAACACAATCCCAAGCCGTATGTGGGGAATAGAGTGCAATACGATTTTCTAGACATATTGAAACAATTCGTTCTTTCCATGTGCTAAATATTTGGTTAAATCGAAATAGGAAAACGTTTATCATTAATTTTCAATGTCTAGTTTAAAGAAAACTATGAACCTTTGCGTAATTCTTTTCATTGAGGAAAATATTGGTGGATGATAAGATATGATCAAATCAGTTTTCTTTTCGATTGCTTCCTGAAGAACGCGTTCAGTTAAATCATTTGTTAAGAATATTGTTTTTATTGGTCTGGAAAGAAATTTAAAGATAATTTTATACGATTTTATATTTCAAAAATCCTGCGATAAAAAAAAACTACTTACTTTGGAGTATGTGGCTCAATGAGCAGACCAACATTATCCCATTTTTCTGCAAGTTTTTCAGATGCAAATTGATTTAATTTTTTTACCACTTCTGATAGTTGATTAGTCGGCATTTTGTAATCACTTTTTTGACGACGTTGCAATAAATTCGAACTAATTGTTGCAAAAAATTTAAATTTTAATAATATTTTCATTTAATAAATAATTGATCATAAATGTTACTTCTGAATAATATTCTATTCGGTCAAAACTATTCTTTATTATTATGTATTTATTGATGCTGTTGCTTTAAAATATACGAGGTTATGTATTCATCTTTATAAATACACAAAAATTTCGAAAAGGGTTACCTCACTTTAAATACAAATAGAAATACTAAAATTTTTATTGAACTCAATCTTCTAAATTATAAGAAATGATGGTCTTTAGACAAAGGTAATAATCTCAAGCGAAGGTCAGTTTAAAATCTCTTCCACGAGAATGTATTATAGCGCATTATCTACGTTAATTAACCATGAAAACTTAAAAAAAGATTTAATCTAAATTGCACCCTGTAAACGTACATTTTGAAAGTTTTCGAACATCGAAACATCAAAATCAATGTTTATCTGTCAATAAGGTGCAACAAAGTCAGTGAGAAAAAAAGAATAACAAAACAAATTTCTCGAAAAAATGTTTATAGAAAAAAAAGGTTTTTTTATTTAGTTATCAGTTCATTAAATTTGGACCTTGAACTTCAACATAAGCGCATTATTAATTAAAATAGAAAAAAAAAACAAAGAGAAGAAGTTACAAGTTATCATACTCTACATCCACATATGTAATAATAATTATGATAAGAACAGTTTCTAAATATATAATAACTCCAATAATATTATCAGTAAATTTAAAAACTCAATGAAAAATGTTTTAATTAAATTTATTTTTTTAAAAGTAGTCATACGTGATTCGTTCAACGTAAACAATACCATTCAATACTCAATTTATTTAATTCAGTTAAATTTATTTTACAACATTTGTTTACAATAAATTTCAAGTAAAATGGGGATATTATCGATATTTTTCTCATTTCCAATGGGAATGCTTCGAAATTATATATTTAAACCAGCAATGGATAGGACGTACAACACCTATGAAGGTTATAAATGCAAAACAAAGGAAAAAGTATCGTCGGCTAGAGAAATGGCATTAAAATTAGCAATAGTTGCATTAGCTGCAGCTGTCATTATCTGGTTAGCAATATTTATGTATATTGCTTTCTATTATACTTACATGCCATCAATAGCACATATTCGCCCAGTGCATATGCAATTCAAGTAAGTGTTGATTTTATCGTTAAACTTTTGAATGTTAATAATAATAATAATAGTGATTTAAAATTTAATTATATGTAACATATCATTTTTGAAAATATAGAACGTGTAGCGATGTACAAGGACTTTGTACTTTTCCTGAAGCCCACGTTCTGCTAACAAAAAAACAGCAACTTTTAATGGTTGGACAACCATATAAAATTTATGTTAATATTGATATGCCTGAATCGCCACAGAATCTAGAACTTGGAATGTTTATGGTGTGTGCTCAGATGAGAGATAAATCAACACAATTACGTAGTCATGCATGCCGGTCAGCGATGCTTCATTATCGATCTCATTTAGCACGAACAATTTCAACCATAATCATGAGCCCATTAATAATACTAGGTTTTAAGGAGGAATCACAACAAATACCTGTTGAATTATTTTCCAGCTATGAAGATGATCAAACGCATCCAGTTACAGACCTTTTTGTTGAAATTCAGTCAAAATCAATTCAATTTTATTCAGTTACACTTCATATAAATGCACATTTTTCAGGTTTACGTTACATAATGTTTCATTGGCCAATGTTATCTGCTTGTTTAGGTAACTATTTCCCATTTATTTTTAAAAAAAACTTTTTTTATTTATGGTCCACGTTCCGTAGGCGTTGGAATAAACCTCTTTTTCATATTAATCGTAAGCGTATTAAGCTGGTATCATTGGTCTGATGCTGCTTGGGTTGAAGAAGCAAAACAGAGACTTCGAGCACGTGCAGAAACAGCAAGGCGTCGACGTAAACATTCACCACGTTTTGAAAGTATTTCGGATATTTCATCATCTATTTCACCATCAATCGATGAATCGAATAAAGGATTTGAGGAAGATGAAGATGATGAAGATATCAGTATAATTAATGATGAGAATATAGTTCGACTTGATGACGAAATAGATGAATTAATGGCAATAAGTGAACTAACAAAAAGAAAACAACAGAAATTTGTAGATACGGCAACAGGTACTGGCGACGAGTCTACAATCTAACCAAATTATTAAGATTATTTTTAAGTCATATATTTCTAAGTCAATTTAATTTAATATGAATTATAAATAGGTACTTAATAGTTATTTACATATAATATCTCAAGTCAATATTTTTAATTACTTTGTTTTTGTCAATTACTGATTGTACGTTATCGACATCGCACACATAAATGTTAATTTAGTCTCTTAAGCTTACTCGTATTTTATTTAAATTTATTTATGAAAACTGTAATAAATGGTGTAAAGAATGAAATGTGATGTTTAATAAAGTTGCCTATGAAGGCAAATGCCAATGTATGTAAAATTATTACCTACTTACATTTCTTAGTTGTCTACTTTTTTTCTAAAGTTCTATTATCGTACCTCTATAGCAGGACATGAAAATTCATTACTGCAAATCCTGGCGAAGCCGGAGACGATTTTTTTTTTCATTTACTAAAGTCTAAGTCTAATTTGTTTAGAAATTGACCACTAAATTATATAACATGTGAGAAACTATAATATTGCTTTAATTTTGAAACATAAATAAAATATGTAAGAATAAATTGATTTTTTGCAGTGATTTTTTG
>JAABKK020045149.1:0-12587 GCA_011634745.2 Catotricha subobsoleta | reverse complement strand
AAAAACGCCGATACAATAAAATGTTCCCCTGATTATTTGCAACAACTCGTAGAAAAACTTTTTCCAAAAAAAAAAAATATTTTTTTTTCATATTTTTTTTGGTCAAAAACTTTTTTTTTTTTTATTGCAGATCTTTACGTTTCAGACATTTTTACGTACTTTTGCAACATAAGAAAAAAAAAATTTTTTTGGTAAGTCGTTTTTTCCCAAAATCAAAAAATTAAAACTTTGTCGATTTTGCGCACGGTCATGAAAACACCTACAGGACTGAAATTTCACATACGAACATTTCAGACCAATTCTGATTTTTCTATCAACAGTAATCTAGAAAATTCGATTTTTTATTTTTTTCCATACAAAAAATTGCCACCCTAATAAATATATGACATATTGTGATGATATTATGCTTAACATCGATTAGTAGAATATAACTCAATTAAATGTGAAGAAATAGAATTGAATTACAGACAGTTATGTTTGGTAAGAGCCAAGGTAAATTATACTGGTATATTCATGGACATATTTAAGAATATTATATATCGATGGCTTAATTTAAAAAACAACTAATCCGCATTTAAAAAAAAAATCAGGAGAGACAAAAACCTTCATAATCTTCCTATGAATGCATGAAAATTAATTTTAAAATTATTGGAAAAATTGTGTTTATTGACATAATTTTGGGCATTTCCGTTTCTAAGTCAATGTAGAATGACGTGCTGCATCTTTTCCTATCATTAACTCACTTTTGAAAATAATGTGGTTTAATCGTTTTTCAAATTAAGCCATTGATATATAACTTCGCACTTCTCCAGTACACCATGATAAAAGCGAAACTGAACCAAAATTTGTATTCAGTAATGATTACACTGTCCAACAGGGTTTTTGCGATTCGGATGCCACTAGCAGAGCCTGATAGGAAAATAAAATTGTAAATTGTATAAAAAAAAAACCTATCAGACAGTGCTAGTGGCATCCGAATCTCAACAAAAAAAAAATCATTTTTTTTTCAAAGGACTCTTTAATATTTTTAATTAATTAAAGACTTAAAATAATAATATTAATGAATTTAAAATTACCCCAATTATGCCTGGTTAAGTAGAGTAAATAATGAAACAAATTAATAATTTAAAATATGAAAGTTAAAAATGATTAAACACTTATATTTAATCGATTCGTACTTTAAAAAACAAAAATGGTTTTCTTTAAATTGGCTGAACAATAATTAAAGTTTAAATATTTCCGTAATATTTTATAAATGAAAAAACTTCTGAAACTTACCAATTTATTAAAGTTATGTTTTAGACTTTAGGCTCGCTTTATACTCCCTACATTTTTCGCTAAACAACATTTTGACTGATTGTTATCCTAAAGCAATTTACTTCTTGTTCAATTGCTTGTCTTTCTTAAATTGTATTATCTTTGTTTAAATACACAGCATTTTATAAACAGCACAACGGTGTCTATCAAAGTTAATCCCTCTTGTGTTTTTTTTTAAAACAACGAAAACAGCACGTACCAATACAATTATATATTTGATATTTCTACATCACATTACCGATAATATATCTAATTCTATATAAAGAAATAGAAATAGTATCTTATATTTATTTTAAATAAAATTCATTCGAGTTTAGGTCAGTGTAACTTCGACTACACATTTTAATATGGTTAATTTTACCATTGTACACAGACATGTTATATTTTGTTTCCAAATACAGTGCCTGACGGATATATACAATCACAACTATTTTGATAATATATATAATATGAATATAATTTAATCTAGTTTTGAAATTTCATCAGAGTGTAATGTAGAAGTTAAATCATGAAATATATCTTTTATTCCTAATTTCGAAACAATATTATGCATAATCATTTTGATCATTTTTTTATATTCAATAATAGCTAATAATGTCAAAATTTATAACGAATTTCATAAAACCCTCAAATTCTCTATGGATAAAACTTTATTGTAAAAAATGGATTAGTACATGACGTCATTTTTGTTAGAAAAAAGGGGGCAAACCCGTTTTTCTAAAAGTGCACAAAAAAAGGGGGGTTATTTTAGGTAGATATGGAATGTTTTCGCAAATAACATATATTATATTTTGTATCGTATTCAAAAGTTAAGTACACAAAATTGAAAAAAATCACTCTAAATTAGACCGGGCTCTGGATCCAATTATTAATACATATCTAAATAGATCATGACAAAGAAAATCTAATTCAAACTGTAATAAAAATGGGACAATTTCACTTTAGAAAATGTAAAATATCTGCAAAGTGGTTTTTTTTATGACTTTAAGGATATTTTTCTGTCTCCAACATCTGGGTCCATTTATACTTTCATATATAATACAAATTTTTACTTACTTTAAACAAATCTATATTCACCTCTTGTACACCGGGCTATGTCTATATGGAAAACAATTCAATATTTGTCGAAATGATTGATTACTAATATGTATTCATATCGTGCGGTTTGTCATATTCATATTGCAAAAAAAAAGAAGAAGATATTCAAATTCAAGGTACCGAATACCATTCGATAAAAATATTATCAATTATTCAAATATTATTTCGGGGAAAATAAATCAATTTGCAAACAATTTACACTTTTTTTATTCAATGATGGTTCAGTTATTATAAATATGGAATGGATTCGATTTATTAGAGTGGCGTGTAAAATTTACATTCAATGCAGCTGACTAGAATATAGTAGCAAATAAAATAAAGTCTAATGTTATATAAGACCCCATTCAATCTAGCATCCCAATAATACTAGTTTTATTAACATTGAACCGAAATTTCATACATTTTATGTTCCTTAGAATAGGTACATATTATAATACTAGATTGAATGAGGTCCTAGCCCCATTCAATCTATTTATATATATGATACTTATTCTATAGAACATTTTACATAAAATGCATGAAATTCCATTTCAATTTTCATAAAATTAGTATTATTATAATAAGGGCGGTAAGCTTCAACTCGTGTAACTTTCGAATCTCGGGTAACCTGAGTTTTTCATAAGTTTCAACTAAAGTAACCCTTGATTAAACCTCGGGTTTCGTAAAACCCTACCATATAGCAAGATTTTGAAACTTACACTCGAGTTTCGTTTTCTCTAATTTATATTTTAATAAATTTTCACTTATTATTGTTAACTCAAAATATTTACAGTATATTCTTGATCAATTTTTATAAATTATCGCTTGTTTTCGTCAGTTAAACCAAAACCAAGTATAAATTATATTATTTTATTGAAATACAAGAATTCTTATTATTGCACAACTATTTCTGAAAAAAAAAAAAAATGTAAAACATGAACATGAACATATTAAATTATTCAACTTTTTAAATTTTAATCGTTTATTATTTACATAAGCTTAATAACAAATTGGCTGTCGTTTTGGTACAAAAACAATTTTCGAATGATTAAAATGAATGTGTAGTAATCCAAGTGATTAAATTGATTGAAACACTTATTATTTTAGTTAAACTTTTAAACCTTTATTAACTGATATATTAAGTTTTTATTATAAACTTATAATTTTTTTTTTTTGATTATTAAATTTTACTTTAATGAGTGTAGCTAAACTCTTTCTTCAAGAGGATTCTACCCATGGTACAAATATACAAGGTATGATAACTAGTTGTTTTATTTTCGTTCCAGTTTGCGCACGTCACAGCATGACGTCATATTTTTACATGGGTCGCAATAGAGATGATAAACAATTTTGACTTACATCTCTTTCAATTGAAAGTACATTTTAGAAATTGTAATAAAAACAATTATGCTGAATATCGGTAACTATCGTTACAGAAAAGGCGCATTCAGTGTGGAATGACCCATTTGTATTATACAAAATATGCTTATATTGCATTTCTTGCATATTTGCATAATGCGTTTAACGTATTAATTACGTTTATTAACAAATAAATATTACAACATGTAATATTTATAATTATAATTTTATGAATGAAATTGTAGGGTTGAGCCAAGTGGCTACAAATGAGTTTAATAGTGAAATATGAATTTGAAACCCTTGTCAAAGCTTAGCGCATTTTCTGAAATCGTAACTCGACTATTTGACATACCCATAGCCAGAGGTGCGCACGCTTTGGATTTCTGGCAGGGGGACATTTGCGATTTTTTTTTTTTTTTATCCAGTTAAAAGTGAGAGCAAAAAAAAAAGGTCTTCACTTCCACTTTGATACCGCGCTGTATGGAAATCAATATTCTGAAAAATGAAAAAAGATACTATTCCGCGGAAAAACCGCGCTGTATGCAAATCGATATTCTGAAAACTGAAAAAAGATATTATTCCGCGGAAAAAAGTGAAAAGAGATACTATTTTCTTCCAAATTCATCATCGACGATTACAAAATCGATCTAATAAAAAAAAAATTAAAACTAAGGGGGGGGTAATACCCCCCCCCCCCATGCGCACGTCTGGCCATAGCCATAGGTTTCATTACTCGAGATTCTTGGGTTACACGAGATGAGACTTACCGCCCTAAGAGTAAAATATATGAAAGGCCACAAACGCTGACATTTCTCTATGAATATAAATATTATGTAATACCTTGTAACATCCTTAGTATATAAAAATTTCTCATATATGTTGTAGATATTTGTTTCGTAAACAACATATACAAACTATGGGCTGTGGAGAAAACATCAAAGAAATGTAATTGAGTATTTTTGTATATGATCGACAATGGCTTTTCTTTCTTTCTTTGGATGGTGTATAGTTAAAATTGTTGCAGAATAAGCAACTACCAATACTAGGGCAGGATTATGATATTTAAGTCGCAAAACGGCGCATTTGAGACTATTAAGGTATACTGACATCCCAAAAGAAGAATTCATAAACGGTATAAAATTAATTTTAGAAATAACGTTTTTAAGTTTAATGGAATAGCTTATATACAAATCTTTGGCACTCCCATGGGATCTTCTTTTTCACCAGTTTTGGTGGATTTAATAATGGAAATTTTAAAAGAGAAGATTTTGAGCAAGTTTTTGTTTATGATTCTTTTTTTCTTTCGCTATGTGGATAATATTTTTACGTGTATACCAGAAAACAAAATAAAATTAGTATTAGATGAATTTAATGGATGCAACAAAAATCTTCAATTCACCTATGAACTTGAAAACAATAATGAAATTTCGTTTTTGGATGTATGTACGAGTAATCAGAAATCCAAATGGAACTTTATTTATGGATTGGTTTCACAATGAAACGTGGTCAGCCCGCTATCTCAATTTTCATTCTCATCTACCATTAAATTACAAACGAAACACTGTCATTATTTTAGTGAGGAAAATTATGGAAATTTCAGATCCACAGTTTCATGAAGATAATTTTAAGTTATTATACAAAACTTTGATGAATAATAACTATCCTAGAATATTCATTGAAAACAGTATCAATAAATTTCAAGAAAATTGGAATAATAATAACGAGAAAAATAAAAAATTTGATGATAACAAGATCTTTTGTACTTTACGATATGTTAAAGGTGTTTTCGAAAAAATCAAAATAGTTTTCAACAAAGAAGGAATTTTGACTGTTGCAAAAGGTAACAACACAGTAGGATCAAATTACTTTACAAAATAAAAAAATAAAAAACCAACACAAGTACAATCGCATGTTATTTATGAAATAAAATGTGATTGTGATATAGTATACGTTGGGCAAACGGTCAGAAGACTTGAAAGTCGAATTAGCGAATACAAAAGACACCTGAATTTAAAAAAATGGCCAACACAGTGCGTTATGTAAACACGTTATTGACACAAATCACAAACGACTATGGAAAGAAACCAAATATATTGAACGAGAAAGAAATCCACTAAAATTAAATGTTTTAGAAATGATTAACATCAAAAAAAGGACAAACACACTTAACACTTAACAAACAAACAGACAGTGTTTTTCTATCTAATGCTTATAATAATTTAATTGAACGCACTTTTCCAATTTGACTTTTATGATTTTTTTGACTTTATATAATTGTAAACAAGAAACTAACAATTTGACTCACAACCTTTCAGTGTATATTTTCTGTGATTTTTTAATTTTAAATTTAAATATGATATATGATTATGTTTATTTACAACCCAAAAATAGTTTTAAATATTTATTTTTAATTCTAATAATTACTTTTGTTGTTGACAAATCCACTGAAGATGACCTCAAAAATTTGAACTCTACGAAGCCAATTAAATAAAAACTTGCTTTTTATTAATTATCTAAAATTAAAATTAATATTAAGGTATATATAGAAAGAACCGCTTAAAAATATGATAGACACCTGCTGCGTTAAAGTGTTCTGTTTTAAAAATTGATACCAACAAATTTACGAGAAATATGAATTATTTAGTTAAAATAGTATATAAATATTAACCCTAATTTGAAAACATAAGTAGCTATAGGAATTTATTTCTTAAAGATATTTTGTAAATTAAATATGCGAAATAAATGTATATACGAAAAGGATTATTAGACTTATTGGACCGTAATGATATGCAAGAATTATAGTCAAGTAATTTGATTTTGCGTATTGCGATAAAAGATACAAAGGACTAAAGCATGAAACATACTTCCGCAAATTTCCAAAGCCGCGCAAATTCTACATACAAAATAATTTGCGACAAATACTAATTATGTAAGATTATTTTTTAATTAATACAAATTTTATTGATTTTTTCTTACTACGAGCAGAAAGCTAAAATTATTTTTATTCTATTTAATAGATTTTTTAATGTTGAAATATGTACTATTAATATTTTTAAGTGTTTTTATTTAAATACATAACTTAACGAGTATATGGCTACATTCATGATCTATTGAAGGTAGGTTAAAAAAAAAAATCCCGCTGCCACATAATGGATTATTCATTCATGCGGCAGTTAATTGTTGTTTCAACGGTTAAGCGGATTGACTAAACGTTGAGTATTCTATAATATTTAGATCTAGATACGAAATTGTAGAATTGTAGAAGCACATTATTACTGCGCATATATTTGAAGATCTAAGACAGAAAAAAAACAAGTTCATAAAATGTGTAAAATAAACCATTTCAACCATTATTCTTACACCATAAAAATTTAAATTTAAAAAAAATATTGTACTTTCATCATGCCATTGTAAAATATTTATATTATAACAGTATATTCCTAGCAGCCTGTATAAATTTAATTTTATTATACCTATTGCTAATTTTAACATAGCAAAAGACGGGAATAACCCGCTTAAGGGTATTTTTGTCTTTCATGTTATTTAATTATTGTTAGCTGTAAGTAGAGCCCCGACTAGAGCTATCATTATTAATCTGTATTTATATACCACTATTTTTATCCAAATATAGTGTACCCCAATATCGATTAAATTATATGACATTTTATTATAAAATAATATATTTTGTCTATTCAACTGCTAACTTCTAAAAGCAAACATTCACATATATACTTGCTTACCAATTTTAAGTCAAAATTTCAACTTAATAAAGGCGACTTAATATTAAAAATTCTGGTCACAAACATCGTTTCCTTTTTCCTATTCTTTTATTCGTTTGTATATTTTCCTTATATATCTAATATGTATTTAGAACTCTATATTTATTTGATTTTCAACTTCATACTATATATAAAACTGTATATATCTGTTTACTTTCATGACAACTGAGGGTGAGTGTGACTCGTTTGCCTTCTATATCTATTTTCATTCCTTATTGTTATAATTTTATAATAAAAATTCTAAAGGTTTATATTTGCGTGGAACGAATTTGTGTGTTTAGATGCTAATATAAGTTGTTTACTACGGTCGGTGGACTGAATTTTCTTCTGATACTTCTGCAATATAGTCTTTTTCATATGATTTGATTTAAAAATATTGAAAAAATAGTTTAAATCTCAAAAATTAGAAGCCGATTGGTATTAAAAATGTATTATAACAAAACGTAAGAAATATTTTGCTGAGCTAATTTGATCTTAAGAAGTTTCGACAAGAAATGCACACCAATGCATACCAAAATATATTATACCTATATATAGAGCTTTAGCTAATGTAATTGAAGTTTAGGATACGGCATACAATTTAAAAAAAAAAAGAAGCTAGGTAGTGTGATAAGTATAGGTTAGTAAGGTTCACTTAAAAGAGTTGTGAAGTAAACTAGTTAGTTAGTGTGAAGTTTTCATGGATGGGATTATTATACAAATATCGTAAGAGATCTTAGTTGGACTAACGTTTTGAACATATTTTTAACTCAAGCCTGAAATATAGTTGTTGCATTATGAACGCAGCGATTTTTGTAGACTCTGACAGTTCCTTCATATAAAATATGTCAAAATCTACCCAAATCAGGGCATTCGTTGCATAATTCAACAATATAATGTGGGCCTTAAGCCCAGTCTTCAGTGCATTTGCGAATGTAACTCCCATGAGTCTATTTTGTTGCTCAATAAATCAAACAAAAACATAGCACTAAGAATCTTTTTTCTCTCTTCCAAAGTACGAAGAACTAAAAACATCTTTTGCATAGTATGGGTTCCATACTTTGCAACCGTATTCCAGACATGATCTAAAGAATGGGTAAAATATAAATAACACTTTGACAACCGCAGTCAATACTTTATTTTTTTCAAATTTTTTCAAATTTCCCAGAAATGAAGTAAAAATTTGATCGTCGATAAAACATCTTCTATAAAAATTTCTAAACTATAAATAAATTCAAGATATTTTTCCTAGAATTAAACTAACCAAAAAAAAAAAAGTTACAATGAATTTGAATAATAATGAATAATAGCCAATAAATACACTCGTTTAATTGTTCATTATTTAAACACGAACGTATCACATTTCCGTAACCATTCAATAATCATACTACAAAAATAACAAGTAAACTAAGCCAATAAAAACAAAACAGCACAATTTAAATTAAACATATAAAAAAAAATATATCTTGTTTTAATGGCTTATATAATAAATTTAAAATGGGTTAACTGGTTTCAAATCGTTGTTAATATGTAAACAAGAATAAATGTATTTTAAAATAAATAATCATTATATAATCGATTGTTGGTTATTAGGATAGTGTATAAGTTCCCCGTTAAAATATTTTTTTAAATAAATAAATAAAGTGGTTTAGAATTTCTTCAAATGTTTATTATGGCATTTTGAACAATCACAAATGGTAGAGAAAAAAAAGAAGAATGAAATGTGCAGAGCTAAATTATAACTCAAGATACAAATACCAATACCTATATTCTATATATTTATTTATATAAATACAATAATATATTTAATTAAATAGACTAGAACGCGATATATGTAATATTATTTCTGTAATAAAATTAATAAAAGAATTGTCAAAGATTTTCGATTGATCGTGTTTTATTAATAGATGCGATTTTTTTTTTCATGGTCAAAATTTTACGAATTGATTCTTCATTTATTAAATTTACAGATAATTGATTTCAGGACATTTATAAGGAATTCCAGATGTATATATAACAAACTATAATGAATGCATTAGTAATAACATTTATTTGAATTTTGATGTGATAACATTTACAATTCATTAATTTAAAAAAAGAACGGTCAACATGCGGTTGAAATAAAACAAATAAATAATAAATTAAATAAATTCTAAAACAAACAAATACTTAATTTCAATGTGTAAATACAGTAAGTATAATTATGGATATTAAAATATTGTTAATAAATAATAAAATACAAAAACAGATACAGAAATAATTATATTTATATGTATTTTGTAACATAAATTCTCGTGAGCTCGGTATTACGACATAATATTATTCAAATGCTTCAATTATATTACAGTTTTGGTCTATATATGCATTTCATTTCAAAACTGAAATCTGCATAAAACATTTTATTTATTTATAAACTAAATTTAGTTACGTTTTGTTAAAAAAAAAAACATTTTTAATATTCAAAGCATAAAATCAAATGATTTTACATAATTTTATTCGTTAAATGTAACTAGATATTTTGTTTGCCAGTTTTATTCATGAATTTGAAATTTAAATGTTTTTTTATGTTTTTTTTTTATTGTTTTACTACTTCACCCAAGGCCGGTTTTAGGGGTCGACGACGTAGGCAACTACTGTCTTTCTCTGTATTTTTAAGAGGCGGCAAATTTTCAAATTGTAAGAAAACGAAAATTTTAATACTAAAAGGCGGACAATGTTCAAATCGTCAAAAACGTTTTTTTTTTATATCAAAATAATTTTTCATTTCCAACTTAATGTTTTTAACATTAAAATCTTATATTTCATCAAACACAACCCTAAAAACTTTCAATCTTAGTGCATATTGACGTGAATTCTAATCAATTCTAATTATATAAAACTTCGCTCGCTCAAACTATTATTACAATGATTAAAATACATACTACAATATTTTTCAGAAAAATAAGTTTAGAATTTTACATATTCTTATTATAATATATTGTGCATTATCAAGAAAAATATATAAAACGTATAAGATATTAATTCCAAAATATAACTATTTTATTTTCAAAAGAAATAGCAGTAGAAATGAGGGCGACATTTTGTAATCTTGCCTATTTCAACAAAACCGCTTGCACCGACAGTGTCAGTCCGACACTGACTCCACCACTATTTTGAATAGTTTTGGACACGTTCTTTTGTTGTCAATTATATACTAGATATTTTTTACTTATAATATTGTTTTGGTTGTTATCCACAATAGTTTAATTTTTTATTTAAACAGCACAAAACTTTTGAAAGTTTTTAATTAATATAAATTCTTTTTTATCCTTCCAATGCATTTTAATAAGATATAGTGAGTTACAATGGGATAAATCAAAGAATTATTTTTTCTCCCAAGGTATTATTTTTAGCATTTTACTCATTCAATGCTTCAAAATTTGAAGTATTTTTATTAGTTTTTTTTTTAAAAAAATGAGGTTCTGTTATATTTTTTTTTCTTTTTTACATATATACATTTTGGTTTATATCACTTTTGTCGATTTTACGAACCGAAAATTAAAACAGACCAAAACCAAAACCTATATATTTTTATGAACATCTTAGTTCTACGTCCAACGGTGGGTTGACCACTAATATAGAAAAGATATTCGAAGCTATCATCAACACTCGACTTGAAGAACACTTGAAAAAGTACAGTATTATAAGTGAAAAGCATTTGACTCCGTCTCTCATAAAGCTGTTTTAAATGATTTAAAAGAGACGAACATTCGTGGGACAGAATTGAGAATTATTTGAAAACTATCTACAAAATCGAAAAAAAAATAAGATTGAAAAATTTCATGAGCGCCACACATGTGGCGTTCCGCAGGGATCAAAAAAATGCATCAAAAATATTCTAATTAAATATAAATCCAGGAACGAATTTAAAACTTAAAAGAGATCTACAACTAAATGCAGATGATGGCGCTTTTACATACATAATTATATATCTGTGAAACCTTTGATAAATTATACGATGCAATACACCATATGACCTATCGCTTATAAAAATCTTTAAACAATATTACTTACCCCAAGTGTTAAGAATACAAATTATATTATCTTCAAAAAGATGCAATCCCAACCTAAAAGTGGTAATTGATGATATATTGAAATAAATAAAGCAGAAGAAATGAAATATCTTGGACTCATCTTCGATATAGTAATTTGTATTGGTGCAAGCATGTTGATCACGTAAAAACGAAAATCACGCCTATGATTTATACAGTATACATAATTAACATCATTCTGCCGACAAATTCACAACAATATAGTCACACTCACAATACTAGAAATTGTAACAATATTTCATGTCACAAATATATCCACATTAAGAAACTACAACTCAATAATCCAGCAAGTGCTATGAATACCCTTTGAATTATAAAATGAAGTTTTTTTTGCAAAAATTCAAAATTGAAGTAAAAAAAATTTTACGTTACAAAACATAATGAAAATATTCCAACAAATGATTTATAAAATAAATAAATTATAACTACCTATAAGACATACTTAAATCATAAACAAATAATGAATTATTTAACGAAACATTATTTAATACATACATAAAATAAATATATTCACTGTTTCTCTTGGACATAAGAGTAAGAGAAAATTTTGTAATAAAAACAGAAAAAATTTAAATAAAGGAAAAAATATCCGTAACTCAGTCCCAAGAAAAATCAAAATAAAAATGAGTGCTTTTCTGTTGACTTTTTTTAATTAATTCTTGTATACTTCTAGTAGTCGTGCACAAATGTATAGCACATGAAACTGGAGCGAATCAAGATCTCTTCTTGTGGGATTTTACGACTTAAGATAAATTTGGTGGTTCTTTTTGTTCTATTTAAAGATTGAGTAGACGAATTTTGATCATTGACCCACGCAAAATTAAATTATCTTGAAAATATATACAGTGCCTCACATATATATTCGTACACTTATTTTTATTTAAGAAATACCTTATATTTTTTAGAAGTATTATTTTTATTTTTTATTGATTTTGCATATTAATAGTACGGACAGTCATGATTACAGTAACGTTAAAAAAGTTAA
>JAABKK020045138.1:0-12590 GCA_011634745.2 Catotricha subobsoleta | reverse complement strand
TACACATAGCATATATATATATAACTTCTGTAATATATGTATATTATAATAGATTAAAGGATATAGCGGCAAGTACCCGATATATGCGTCCTTTTACTATCCAATATTATCTACAATATCTCTCTTTGCTATTTATTGCAAAATGCAAATCTTTATAGTCGGAATTCGATAACCCACGAATTGGTGGTGTTATATCGTGGTGATGGTAAAATGATAAATGTATTCTCGCGATACGCATGACCGTCGTGATATTTTGTGCTTTTGTTGAGGTTGTGCGGAATATATATATAGATATACTTGGTTCACATCCTCCACCTCCATCCTTATCACATATAATCATCACATTCAAAACCAGTACCATAGTGCATTGAGTATAGAAACACACAAGTATAGATAGGTCCCCATAGGATTTAACTCTCGCATGGGATTTCTACTCTTGTACTGTACATACTTTTTTCTATATATAATTCTATATCTATCTATATATATATTGTTATAACATTGAATTAGTGCTATATAGATATATATATATATATTTATATATATATATAATATATGTTATATAGCCTGTCGTATATAATACTCTAAACTCTATATATGCGTGGATAAAATTCATACAGCCACTGTCTCGTCTCGTTTGTTTTTCGCTTATGATAATATGTATGTACATAGTGCGGTGATAATGTTTGTCTTTGATTTAATCACAATATTTACGTCTTTATATTTTGTGTAAATATTCAAAAATAAAAAAAAATAAAATGTTGTGTTTTCATTTTGGAGTTCACTGGGTTTAAATATGTCTAAAATATATTATTTACAAAATTTCCATGATTTTTAATATATTTCGGATAAAATATCATTTCAAATGTGTTGTGGTTAATATTATGGTTTGGTTTCTTTTTTTTTTTGTGTTCTGTGTGCGGCTAGTTAAGGAGATAGTGTAGACCAAAAACGGTCCACAGCAGACACCTTCATCATATTTTTTGTGGGTAATAAAATACATATCACAATAATTTGTACATCAACATGAATCCACATCTTAGGTACCTATATTATATATATATTATCTTTAATATTTCGTCTCAACTGAAAGAATTTTTTTGGGGCCATATTCCTTTCCAATTTTATCTAATATCCTTCGCACATGCCACAAAATATCAAAGGATATATTGTCGCACCCAAAATTTCAGTTCAATAATCATTTTGTATGTTTTCATCTTTTTTTTTTTTGCCATGAGTATCATGTGATAATAGGATATTATGTTCGATATATAAGAGGCTGAGGCTAAGGGTATATATATATATTTTTTATATCCAATTTATTTCTTACCACTTTTTCTTATTTTTATTTTTTATTTTTTATTTTTTTTTTTTTTTTAAGAAATATGTGTTTCTTCTCAAATATACCCTTTTGCTATAATCGAAAAATATGAAAATACATTTTATGATGTGCGTAATAGGTTATAAGTCTAAGTCCAAATCCTTTTTTTTTATTTTTTTTTTTTTTGTGTGTACCTACTATTATTTATTTGTATGTTTTGTATGTTTTGTGTGTGCGATATATATATATTATTTATATATTTGCTTAACCAAACCTTTTTCATCATTAGGATGATGTCGTTCATTGTATTTTATTTATTTATTTTCTATTTTACTATTGCATATATATGTCTCAACAGGCCAATTTTGAAAGAATTTTAAATTCTCATCCCAAAACGTGATATGTTTTAATAATACTAACTATAATATTATATCGAACAAAAAAAAAAAACATTTTATGTGTGTGTACTGTGTTTGTGTTCGTTTATTTATTCCAATAATATTTTCTTTTTTTTTTTTTATTCTTTTCGGATATCATTTCAATTATTATTAAAATATAATAAATCATCATCAAAATCATAATGGGAAGCTCTTTTTTCATGATATTTTTAAATCTTAAAAAAAAAACAAAATAATAAAAAAAAAAGAATGATAAATTATATTTTCTAAATTGTATGATGAACCTACAATTTTTTTTTTTTTATATATTTGAACCTTTAATGCTTTCTAACTCCTGTTATATTGTTATTGTATTTAGGTTGTGTGTGTTCACAAGTGCGTTTAATTGGTTTACAATCACATTATCCCTTTTCCTTTTCTCTTTTCTTTTTTTTTCTTTTTTCTCTTTGCTTTTGATAAATTGTGAATTTTTTGAAAGAATACTTTTAATGGAACACATATTCGCACATAATTTCCATTTTGTCAAATCCATTATTATTATTTTTTTTTTTTTGAAGCACTAAGTTTTGTATTTTTATTTCGTCCAAATCAATTTATGTTGAAGATATAATATATGAAGGAGGAGTAGGTATATTTTGTGCCTATATATCAAATATCTCAATATTAAATTATGATATGAAAATTGTTTCGAATTGTTCAAAAATATAATATTCACGTTTTTTTCTTTTCAATTTTTATGTATTAATAAGTCGTCTAAGTGGACTATCAAAAAAAAAAAACCATTTTCCTTTTCATTTTTCCTCTATGTAGACCTCGGTCCACCCAAAATTGATTCTATATTTGGTTTCAATTTAGTACGTTTTTTTCCTCTAAGTGCTAGCTAATTTTATATTTTTAATCTTTAATTTTGTGCACTTTTATTATTAACATTAAATACATTTTGTTTTTGCATCTCGAGTACAGACAAATTGCGGTATGAATAAAGAGTGATGATTTTGAGATTATATTTTTTTTTTTTACGATTTGATTAAATGATTTGTAAAAATTAAACCGGTCTATCGTTTGCCCGCGACGGCTAGTGGTTCACTTAGACACATCGACTTTTACTGTAGTATAATATAAATTATAACTTATTAGGTACCTAGTTTATAATATTCTCTTTAACTTTATCATTTTTGTATAGTTTATTGAGTAAAGTGGGGAAGAATTTAGAATTTTAAATAGAAGTGCGGAGAGATGATGTAAACACTTTACTCCTCATGAGTTCATTATATACACGCAGACGTGCGCACAGGGGGTGTATTAACCCACCCCACCCCCACACCCCCCCTGAGTTTTGCCGAGTTTTTTTTTTGGAATCGATTTTGTATTAGTCGATGACGAATTTCTAGAAAATAGTATCTTTTTGCACTTTTCAATATAGCGATTTGCATACAGCGCGGTTTTTTCGGCGGTATATTTGAAATCTGAAGATCTTTTTTTTTTTAGCTCTCATATTAGTTTTGAAAGTAAAATTTTGTTTTTTTTACAAAATATACTCACCCCAGAAATCCAAAGCGTAATTGGAAGACATTTTACTGTTGAATTTGTTTAGTGTTAGCGATGAATGAAAATAAAGATCGATCTTAGTATGTATTAAAATAGTATTGGATTTCAATACTATTTTCGACACAGATTTTTCAATTTAGTATTGAATTTGCAGTATATAAAGAAGTATTTAAAACAGTATTGAATAGTATTCAATTTTTATACTTTTCTATAGTTTCATTTTCATTCGGGATGTACTTTTATATAGAAAAAATATTTAATGTCATTTAAATTAAATTTTAAGTTTACACACGATGTGTGTGTAATAAGTTCTACAGTGTAGCCAAAGAGCCCTGTTTAACTGATACCGTCAATACCTTTTTCTTAAATATCGATACTGATGCCAAAGGTTAAAAAAAAAAAAAAATAGTACCGTGCTGACGCTTAAATTTAATTTAATATAACGAATCGAATGAGAAACCGCAGCCCTCCAAAAATTAGAAAGTCGAAAAAAAAATGCTCTTATATTACGCCTATATATAAAATACCAAAATAACAAACCGCACATTAACAAATAAAAATAAAAATAAAAATAAAATCAAAATATTTTATTATATATAAAGTACATAACAAACACCTTCCGACCTATAATAATGAAATTTAAATAAATAGTTTGGATAAGTTCGGGGCTGCTATAAAGGTTTATTTTATAGATTTTTATCATTTTACAACTTCCTTCATAAAATAGACCGTAACGCAATATGTACAGTAAAAGTTCGATCGTATATTCATATATAAAAGAAAAGTTGATACACAACAATAGATAATACACATTTATTTTAAAAGCATATACCCATTTGACAATTTTCACAATTATAAATTGTACATTGTACAAATATAACTATGCAATTATTCTTGATTATGCTTTTGCTCAATTTAAAAAAAAATAAAACAATACAAAAAAAAAATAAGGATACCGAAAAATTGAGAATTGTGTTGCAATAAAAGTTCATTGTAGATGTAGATGTAGGTATAGTTCGACCATAAAATTAATTGTAATTGCAATGTAACTTTTTATAAAGACAGAAACCAAAAAAAATGAAATTATAACTAATAATTCTTATACCACCTTATTTACACCGGTGGCCAAATAAATAAATAAATAAATAAATTTTATATATTAAATGTAATGGAAATCAATTGTCTTTTTTCTTTGATTTCTTACCCTGTCTATATACATATTAAGGTGACAATTATTTTGTCACGTCTTTGTATTTTAAACGCTATAAGGTTTTTGGGAGCGGACAGATGCCATTAAAGTAGATCTCAATTTTTAGCCCGATTGGAAAACGTTTAGAAATCGAGCAACGGGTTTAAAGTTTTCCTTTTTTGATTCATCGACGAAAACGTGAAACGTGAAAATAAATAGCTTCTCGATTTTTTTTTAGTTTTCTCTACGAAATATGAGTTTCCCAGACTTTTGCACCCATAATTTGTTTTTCTCTAAAATTGCAGAAAATTAATTTTCCTTTGGAAATTTTCGTGAGGGGGGACCCATTGGATAAAAAAAGGAAAATGTTGATATTTTGGTAATTTTCTCCATGAATCACGAGTTTTTAATATTTTTTGAAAAAAAAAAATTATTTCCTCAGCAATTTTCCACTTGAAAATCTGAATCGTCTTTTGGCAATGTCGATTATTAATAAGAATCGGCCGAAACATTGATTATTTATTTATCGATACCGATTAATCGAAAATTAAAAATCTAAATTAAATTAAATAAAAACACAGTGACATACGCTCAGAAAAATCAAACTTCCAATGTGGAATGGTACAACTTCATTTTTGAGAAATTTCGAAAATTTCGAAAAAAATCAAATATTGGTTTGAAATTTTTTTTCGATGGTCAATATATTAAAAGGCGCAGAATTTTTTTTCTTCAAATAATTTTTTTTTTTTTTTTTGAACTATTTCGTTTTTACATCGTGGATCGTGGGATCCAATTTTCTGTTTCTTTTTTTACATATTGAGTTGGAACTCGGGTGTGGTCGGACGGATTTTGATGCTCAATATACCAAAAGACGCAGAATTAAATTTCTTACGATGGAGTCGTGTACCAATCCATTGGTAGCTTGTTTGTTTTAAGAATGCGTTAGCAAAATAAAAAAAGAATCCGCACAAAAAATAAATTAAAAAAATGGTTTTTTGTTCATTCCACTTTTTCTCAGCATTTTTCTTTCCAATAGGCGCCGAATTGTGTGCTCATGAAAATTTGGATGGTTTGGTTTAGATCCGTTTAGTCCATCTGGAAAAAATTCGGTATCAAAAAAAATCTTGACATTCTACTTTACATTTGGATCCCACGATTCAAGAACAAAGTATTTCTAAACTAAAGTGTGTACATTTTCACGAAATAAAATCTGCATCTTTTGGTACATTGATCACTAAATCCTCAGAAAACCCCAACTGGTCACAAAAGTGGGGGAAAAAAATACAAAACCAATACTTTATTTTCTCAATTTAGTTTTTAAATTTCACAAAAATGTAGGAAATATTACTATTTACGAATACACTAAAAAATATAAATTTCGATGCCAAAAATAATCGAATTTTCAAGAATCGATTAATCGTCAGTTTTTCGACACATATTAAGCAAAATACTCAAATCATTCAAATAACAAAATTAATTGTACAGTATTCAAATTAATTTTATTCCATAGAATATAAACAGTTTTATATTTCAAATTTAAAAGTGAACAAGGCGATCTTTACCACCTTTGTCTCAGCGGCATTAAAAACACCAAGATACCAATCGTGTTCCATCGCTTTGCCTGTCGGACGATTACGCCGGTCGTAGTCCAGTATAAAGCAGCGGCAAATGGATCAAAATCATCCAAAGTTCCCATATTCATTTGAACATAGAGGTAGTTATATGTAAAGATATTTCAGAGCGCGGACATCTGTCATCTGTTTTAAGTTTATTGTATAAGTTTATCAATCATTCAATATCAGCGGAATGAGGTTTTCCTGCAATCATTCGGGCTAAAGCAATTTTAAATGTTCGGAACAAATGTTTATCTGTAAAATGACATGACACTTTTTTTAGAGAGTATGCAAATCAAGTGCACTAATAGTGTACAGCTGCACACTAAATTATAGGGCCTGCGTCAGAAATATATCATTGCATAAATTGCCAACCGCTATAACTGAAATTAAATATTTTATTTCGGTCTAGTTTCCAGGTTTATAGAATTCAAAATATGAATTTTCGGTTTATGATTATGATGATAAGTACATATTAAATAGTATGAAATATGTACCATTGTAAACATAAAAAATATTAACCAGCAAAAAGTACTAAATTTGTATCAATTATATTCCACCGTATATTTTAATTTTTGTGGTTGTGCACGTGTGATGCGAGTAGATAAAAAAAATAGAAAAATGTGAATGGAAAATTTATTTTACAATCATTTTAACCAGTATTTTCACCACAACATTTATGGATATGGAATCCACTATTTATATTGAGTATTGAGTAGTAACAATTGAAAATTACAGGAAGGATCCGGTGCATATATTAAATGAAAATGATTTGATTTTTTTTTTTTCGATATCGGTTTTTTTTTACCAGAATTTTTACTTTGATTTGCTGGCCATAATTTTATTTTGACAAAGATTTCGGATTTGTTTTTTCATAAATATTTCTCAATATGAATCATTCTGAAGCGATTCCGTTAAAAAATTTTGGTGGAATTTACTGATGTATATTCTATATTTTTCTTATGATGCTTACAATATTTTTTTTTTTTTTTCTTAACAATTATAGGCTTTTACTTTTTCTATTACAGATATTTTCGGAAATTATAGTCCAATAATCCTTCGTACATCCAAATATATACGATACACGCAGACCTAAAACCTATTTCTAAATACTAACCCTGCTTGTTTGCAATAACTATAAATATATAAAAAAAAAAAAAAAATACTTATAAAATAATTCTGAGTTTTATGTAAAAAAAAAAGTATACAGAAAACAATGTATTAAAAGTTTAAAGAGAACGAAAACCAGAAAGAGCTTTTTCAAAAATAAATTTAAAAATTGTGTCAAAATAAAAATTGTGTTGTGTTCTAAATTAAATAAAATAGTGTGGGATCATCAAGTGTACATAAATACATATATTATAAAAAAAAGTTTGTATTGTCATAAAATAAACGTAGATATTATACTTGCTGATTTACATAAAAAGCGTCTATAACGAAGGAAAAATATACAAATTTTCCTTAGGAATGACGTCATGAGATCGAAATTTGATCACCGATTTTGGATATTACTTTATTGGTTTATTGCATTGCAATGTAAGTAAAATTTATACTTTATTTATGTGTAGGTATATAACTAAATTTAACTAAAAGAGTTTGACCATAATCGTAGATTATAGTTGTGTGGTTATCTGTAAGTTTTAGCTCTTGATTAACATTAATTGTGTAGGTGTTGATAAATTATGAGTGTTTAAGTTTTAAATAAAGTCGTTCATAAGATTTTCTTGTAAAGTTATAGAATTTATAGACTTCCATTTATTAGTAAAATAATTTGAATAAATTATGTGTACATTCGTTAGAAATATATCATCTATAAGTTTTAAACTATACAATGATCAACATTATACTTCTTTTTTTTCTTAATTTAACTGTAACGCGATGTGCTCGTAATGTAAATAAAAACAATTGGTATTTGAGTTGTTGGGGAAAAAATAAAAACGGTCAGCAAACACATTAATTTGGTTAGCAACACAAATATATTATTTTCTTTGAAAAAAAAAAGAAAAATGAGTATAATTTAGCCCTAGCGAAGGAATAATCAAAATAGTTAATAAATTGCAAATTTCACTTCTATGCTGACCAATTTGAGTGTAATTACTGAGCATTTTTAATTTTTTCGCTGACCATTTTGCAGTTTTTAAAATATGAAATAATTTGTTCTCAATAAAAATTTGTTTGTACCGATTTTTAAGTATTAAGTTCGAGATAAAATACGTCAATTGAAATGTTTATTGTAAAGTATAAAGCGTACTTCAGCAAATTAACAAATCTGATTTACATCACAGTTATGCATCAAACTTTAATGTAATTGATTAACATATAGACTTAGGTAAATGGCTATGCGTTCGATTTTCCATTTTTGACTAGACTATATGCTTCAGTTCAGCCATATATTTTGTTATGATTGACAATTTGTTGCGTTGTGTGCTATTTTAATTTCAACAATGTTGTTTTTGTTGCTATTGTGTACGTAAAATTATATTATCTTTCAACTTCAATTTGTATACTTACAGCATTTATATTATTCCATATATATTTTTCTTTTCTCGATTTTCGATTAGTCGATAACAATCGCTCAGTGAACAGCAATTAATCGCACAAATATGAAAATCGTTCAAATATTCGATGATTTTCTTGACGATTATTTTGATTTTTTTTTCTTTTTTGTTGGAAATAGTATACTTTTCAATGTTTTCAAAATACAATTTGCATACAGGCGCTTGATTCTCGAGATCGCACCATATTTATGACATGCCATCAGTGGCGGACTGGGACCCTAAGGGTCTCGAGGAGGTTTGTCATTGGGTCCTAAAATTGCCTCAAACTCAAAAAAACGGTCTTCGGTCTTCAAATACCGCGCTGTATGCAAATCGTGCAAATCGTTTTAGAAAAGTGAAAAAAGAGATACTATTTTTTCCAAATCAAAGTGGAAAACTAAAAAAAAACAAAGGTCCCACCAGAAAATTGACTCAAAAAAAAAAAATCTTGTCAAATCTCAGGGTAGGGGGGATTTTGCAGACATTTCGATTCTCTGCCTAACGGTGGATTTATAAAAATTATGAATATGCGTGGGGCTTCGGATAAGTGAATAAATTGAAATATTGTAAAAAATAGTTAAAAAAAAAAAAAAAATATACGTGGGGCCTCGGGGGAGTTGTCCCCCTATCCCCCTGGGCCAGTCAGCGCCTGCATGCCATAAATATATACAACGTAATAACGGCTAAATGTGACGCCGTACACGAAAATTGTTCATAATCATTTATTGGAAGGTCGGAGGTGGGTATGATGTATGGGTGAAAGTTGCATCTCTAAAAATAAATGGGGGGGTCGATTATGAACAATTTTCAAGTACGGCGTCGAATTTAGCCGTTATTACTATATATTAGGGTGGTCCAAAATTTTTTAAACCGTTTCGAAACCCTTTTGAAACCGTTTCGAAACCTTTTTTGAAACCTTTTGAAACCATTTCGAAACCGTTTTGAAACCGTTTCTGAAACCCTTTTGAAAAATAATTTAATTTAATTTAATTTTTTTTCAAAAGGGTTTCAAAACGGTTTTGAATCGGTTTCAAAACGGTTTCAGAAACAGTTTCAAAACGGTTTCAGAAACGGTTTCAAAACGGTTTCGAAACGGTTTCCAAACGGTTTCAGAAACCGCTTCTGAAACGGTTTCAAAAGGGTTTCGAAACGGTTTCAAAAAATTTTGGACTACCCTAATATATATATATATATTTGAGCGGGTCAAATTTTTTTTTCACCAAAGCGTCAGAGATATTTAGATTCTACACGTAATTCTAAGAAACAATGTCCAAGAAACCATAGGTCAAAAATGCATTTTAAGTCGCCCAAATTTTGATTGAAGTTGGTTTTTAATTTTTTTTTGCTCACTTTCTTTTGGCTTTTTCTTAGGAATGGATGGACCGATTTTATTGATTAATTTATCATTGGACGCAGATTTGGAATTGTGACAAAATATATGGGTTTTAGTTTTGAACAGTTTCGGTTTTCAGTTTGAAAATTTGAAAAAACCGTTTTCGACCCGACGATCTAAGAAAACTCATAACCAAAAGCTATATATTTTGATGCCAATTAAATTCTGCGGCTAATGGTGGCTGAATCATCAAAATCCGTCCACTCAGTCCTGAGAAAAGTTTACCCTGAAAATGAAAAAAAAATAATATTTTTTTTATTTATTTTTTTTGTATGACAGCCCCCCTCAAAACTGATTTTATTAAAAAACTTTGTAAATTTTCATAAATTTTTTATCATATTTGTTCAAATTTATAAAAAAAAATTACACAAAACATCAGTTTTTTTTGGCTTTTTGAACCGAAAAACGGTTTTTACAAATTTTCGAACTGTACACCGAAACTGATCAAAACCAAAACCCACATTATGTCACAATTCCGAATCTGCGTCCAATGGTAAGTTAATCATTAAAATCGGTCTAGCCATTCCTGAGAAAAAACCAAAAGAAAGTGAGCAAAAAAAATTAAAAAATTCAAAATTGTACCAACTTCAATCGAAATTTGGGCGACTCGAAATGCATTTTTGACCTATGGTTTCTTGGGCATTGTTTCTTAGAATTACGTGTAGAATCCAAATATCCCTGACGCTTTGGTAAAAAAAAATCTCTCATACTAATCGACCCGCCCTAATATATATATATATATATTTATGGCATGCTATAAATATGGTGCTATGTCGAGAATCTAGCTTAGATTTTGAAACAATTATCCGGATAGATAATAATAAAATTAGTCTCTTATTGATTTAAAAATCGACCAACACTTTTGCTTCATGCAAATAAATATGAATCGCTCTATTGTACAAACCGAGGTACAAACGTTGTTAACACCAGATATTATTAGTAAAATATTATCAAGATAATATTATCATAGATAATTGAAAGTTATTTAAAAATGAACTAGATAATTCAGCAGATGATACAAATATTATCTAAGATATTTTTTCAGATAATAACCGTTTTTTTTTTCTTTAAAAAAATGCCTCTTCGTCAACACTGGGATAAATGAATATATGAATTAAAATATTAAAAACAATTATTAATAAGATAAGGTAAATCAAACAATAATCGGCCAATTTTTTTGAACTTCTGCTGTAAATTCATTTTAAGACATAGAGACCGATGTTAAACACTAGAATCATTCATCATTTTATTCTAAACAGAATTACTTTTTCTCAACTATCATTCTATTATATTTTACGATAATGCAATTAAAAATTATCAAATTATCACTATAATAAAAAACCCATAAATAATAATTGTCAGTTGCTGAAAAATTACAATAATTGTATCACACAAAAAAATCATGTTAAAACAAAAAATTAATGAATAAAGAATTGAATTAATTGAATTGAATGCGTCGGATACCAAAAAAATTTGGTATACCCATGATCGGACAATACACTCCCTTTGGTCGGACATTAATTGAACAAACTCCAAACGCGCATTATACCTCGTCCATAATATACGTTTCGCATTTGGGGGGAGGGGGGTTTGTGCTTTGTATACTAAAATATCGACGGCTTAATGTCAATAGGGCCTATCCCCATTTTTCTAGTAAGCGATGTGCATTATACAATAAGGATGAAAATCGCTTACCAAAAAATTGGGGATAGGCACTATTGACATTAAGCCGTCGATATATCATTTACGGTGGAGGGGGGGTAAGTACCCGGTGCCGGGAAACACATCAACAGCAATTGTGGATAAAAAGTAATGCGAACTAAGCGCAACAGACAATTTATAAAGACATCCAGCTACAGGTCAAATAACTTAGCATGGGTCCATATAACATTTGTTAAAACATTGAACTGAAAATATGTATTTGAAAAAAATAAATCAAATTATACGTATACTGGTGGGGGGTCAGACAAAATATACTTAAAGTATATTTACGGGGAAGGAGGATAAAAAAAAATCGTGTTTTTTTTGTATACGTATATTATGGACGGCCCCTTATAAGAATTTAAATATATTTTCATCATTATAATCTTAAAATATTAAAAAAAAACATTTTTTTTACATTTTTTCAATTTAAATTTAAATGTAAATAATTGATTGTCAATTATATAATATTCTCTTTTTAAAATGTTTTCAGTAAGTACTATGCGATCATAATTAAAATTAAAGGATTTTATATCCTTTCAATTACCTAAGATTTCAGCTAATCAGGGGATATGATTTATTCATAATATTTTATATAACTGTGAAACACACAACTTTTCGTTTAAATTATGAAAATGTTAATGTAGTGTTTATAGAGAAATGTGTTATAAATATCTTAGTGGTCCATAATAAAGAAATCGTTTAATACGGTTTTAAGAATATTATAATACTTTTATGAATATTTAAATACATTATTATTCAAATAGATGTAAAGAATACAGTGTTGGGAAAGATGATTTGCTTTTCATCTATATAAGATAATAGATAACGTCACTTTTGAAAATCGTATCTAGATAAGATACAGATTTTTGGTCAAAAAATTATCTAGA
>JAABKK020045127.1:0-12592 GCA_011634745.2 Catotricha subobsoleta | reverse complement strand
AGACCAAATGCTACTCAAAAAATGATGGTACCGGCAGTTCTGAAAAATTCGATCCACCCTAATGTGCATGTCAACACGGTGATATCATTAAATTAAATACAACATAAAAGTCACGTGTGATATCACCAAATTGTATTTTATGAATTATATTTCGGTGATATCACCGTTACGTGTATAATGCGTCTAGCTAACTGTACTAAAAAGAATACAGTGATAAACACACGGTGCTTATCGGAATAGTTCCCATAGATTCTAATATTGAAAGTGATTATAAACATTTAACGATCACAATACTTATTTCATCGACAATTTGATTATTATTATTATTATTATTATTATTATTGGTTTTTATTCTTTCCTTAACTCATTAATTAACAATTTTATTTATAAATTTATCGACGATCGTGGGATTCTCGAGTTTATTTAACTCTTGGCCAAAAAAAAAAAATGAAAAAAAAAATTATAATAAAAAATTCCGTTAGTTAAGCACATAAACAAATTCTTTATTTATCCAAACTACTTACCTATTCGCGTTTTTTTTTCTTTCTTTGCTTGTAATTTGTTTATTCTTGGCATAAAACACCTACGCCTTGCAGAAGAAATAAAAAATCATTCAATAAGTAAATACCTACTCAACGTGAAATTTAAAAAGATTAACAAGCAAGCAAAAAAAATATATATATAAATAAATAAATAAATAAATGGAGTTAAAATAGCTTGTGGCTTCCACGCCATTAATTTATTTCTATATTTATGAATATTTCATATGATAATTTTAAATGTGTGAAAAATAGTTGAAAATATGGTCAACCGCAACACAATTGCTGTACCATACAAATAAAAATAACTGACCTTTGTATGACATCATTTTGATTGAATGTGTGATGTCGTCATGTGTTCATATGTATCATCATTAAAATATCAAATAGAAATACAATAAAATAAAATGTTCTAAATATGTATAATGTTAAGTTGTTTAGCTCTGTGTAGCTGGTATAGCCTGTAGATATTTCAAAAATTATTAACATAGTTTTTCAAAAAAAAAAAAAATTCCATTTAATTTTAAATTCGAAATATTTTCTTTGAAAAGTGCGTGTGTGTGCGTGTATTTATGATAAAACCAGAACTAAATAAATTTAATTCATAAATAATCAAAACACAATGAAATATTTTATTAGAGCTACAATAAAAAAATAAAAAAATTAACAAAAGAAATCTTTGATTTCTCCAATTTAAATTGAATTATCAAATTATTTATTGATCAGTTTAGAATGATATATTAAATGAAAATCAAATAAATTTAAATAATATTTATTTAATTGATTGAAATTTGATTACATGTTATTTTTATTTTCTTTCTCTCTTTTTTTTATATTTTCAGATTAGAACGTTCCAAAGTGCGTGTCACATTTTTTCAAAGTGGTAAACCGCAACAAATTAGTCCGCCTGAATATCAACAATTAGGATATTGCGACACAGATACATCGGTTTTGAGTGACTATTTTATAACTGATTCAAGTTTTAGTGAAGATAAGAAAATGACAGCCACAACAGCTATACCACCAAATTATGATAGACAAATGAGGTAAGCATATAATGGCCGCACTCTATTATTTTGATTATGATATTTTTAAGGGTGGAAATTATATTACCTACGGTTTAGGTTTTACTAAGCAAAAAAAAAGAATAAAAAAACCTAACATAATTTAGCCGAAATCGTTACGTACGTTTTATTTAGAATCTAAATGTATCACAATTACTGATTTTATTATGTCTACTTGCCTACCAGACGATCTACATAACCACATACCGACCAGAGGTCTGCACGGACATGTCCATGCACTTTTTATGTGAATCTGTGGGAGACGTCCATAGAGTACTTAAGTGAACCGCGGATGTTTCTTGAACTCTGGTCTGACCACTTATTTTGCATACAAAAAAAAATCTTCTTTTTCGTTTTTGTTTTATATGAAATTTTGTGCCTGACAGCTAAAAACGTATGCAGCGCTGGACCACTTAAGTACTTTATTGTGGCAAATTTGTCCGTCATGGAGATTTTCTTCCATCAAAAAATATAGACAGAGTCGCAGACTACATAAACTTCTTGGATATTTCATGGACATGCAAATCTCTGATACCAACCTACCTATAAGTCGGATTTCGATATCAGTTATCCGTACAATCTCATTCCGCCTGCTCTGATAATTAAATTACTCATAAAATCGAATCCAGTTTAGAATTCTATAAAAAAAAAATTTTGTTCATTTTTCGCTAATAAAAATGAATTAATAATAAAAAAAAAGAAAGGAAATTGCGAATTATATCCTCATAAATCTGCCTACGTTCGAGTTTATCAATTCATAAAACGCCAAGCATAAACTTTCTATTTTTGGCATCAAACACAAATAAAATTATGTGCAACAAGTTTAATTACATTTTTGATAATATCTCATGTATTTTAAGATTACTATATATATTTTACCATTGCTGTCTTGCCATCGTATCATTTCGCATCCCATCAAATAGACCATATAAAATTCAATTAGTCTAATCAAAAGCTTTTATTTTATGTGTGTGTTTGTGTGTGTGTGTGTGTGTGTGTGTGTGTGTGTGTGTGTGTGTGTGTGCGCGTTTAAAGAATTAATGCCATTTTATTATTTATTTGATAGCAAAAAAAGAATATCTCTATGCCGACTCTATAAATGTATATCATGGTTTTTGCGTTTATAATAGCATATTATATTATTCTTTGTGCTTAACGTCTAAATTGTTAGGTTTCAATCGCGAAAGATAAGATTTCAAAATGAAAACCGTAGAGACACAAGATTGGTTTATACAATATTACAGTTTTAATGATGTTCTATATTTTCAAAAGTATATATAGTGAAGTTGATGAAATATAGAACTTGAATATATGAGATAGCCTTACCTTTTTGCTGAGGCTTTTCTAAGAGATTGAGATTCCGCTTAAATGTGTGAATCCGATGATTAATCCATAGAATGTTAGGAATCTTAATCGTACTGAAATCTTTTCAATATATTGTTAAATCCTATACGCCATTTAACAAATCATTTTAAAGCCGGCCGGTATCTGTTCCTAACAATATTGTATTAATAATTTAAAATGACCCGTAATTCAATTCTAAGCTTGATTGTTCTCAATAGAAGAAATATAAATCGTTTAAAATGATATATTAAAAAGAATTATAAAATATTTTCATTGTAACCCACATTGACTGTGGTCGTGCAAAATAAAATATGAAATAAAATGAAGTGAAAAAAAAAAACACATACGATCTCACCATTTATATTAATTTCATGACATAAAAAAAATATCAATCGACTCTTCATCTTCACAATTTTTATTAAATTTAACGATTTGAATAAATTTATTTTTGAAATTCATTTTGCACAGCAAACCAGAGGTCGTGACTTATTTAACACACAAAATAGAGTACTATTAGATTACTTATGCTAGATATAATTTAAAACTTCGAATGAAATTTAATTAAATTTGGTTCTATTTTGCCATTAAATTCAATTATGTCTAATGATTAAACAAGCAAAAGAAATATAAAAAAACAGTTCATCGAAATTAGTCTCTGCTTTTGACGATGAATAAACGAAATATGAATGGTCTCATTCTCATTAACTGTTATGTTAAATATGATTTTTGAAATAAAATAAAAATTATAAACATTTTCGATTCAAATTTTATTGTGATCAATTAAAAAAAAAATATATATATATATAAAAGAATTATGGTTTCAATTGCCAATTTTTCAAGAATATCATATGAGTTCGTATGGGACCAAATCCATATTTTCCATAAAATTCAATTGTGTCTGAACATCAACAATTGTATTGCTAGTTTATGTATGTATCCATTTCTAACATATAGTCCATATGAACCAGGGAAACGAACCAAACCGAACAGAGCCGAACCGAACCCCAAGAACTTCACTTTTTTCGCATTTAGAACCGAACCCTTATTTTTTATTTTTAGAACCGAACCCAAAGAATCGAAACCTCATAAAAAAAGATAATTTTGAGCAATTTATACTAAAAATTGGCGAACCGAACAGAAGCGAACCCCAAGACCTTCACTTTTTTTGTTTTTCGAACCGAATCCAAGGAACCGAACCCTTATTTTTCTCATTAAGAACTGAACCATTATTTTTCTCAGTAAGAACCGAATCCAATGAACCAAACCCTTGAAAAATGACAAAGGTTCGCCATCCCTGATATGAACTCAGATTTCAATTATATACTGAATGGGGGCAATACACCCTAGCTTTATCTAGTGACACTAATATTAAAAAAAAAAGAAAAAAGAAAAAAGAAAAAAACGTGATGTAGTTTATATACATACAGCTTTTATCTCCAAAACTATTCATTTAATATGTAATTTATAAACTATTTCAAAATGAGTTCATTTACTTTATATTTATATGTATATATATTCGCATGCTAGCTATACAAATATCCGTTGTACAGTTTAAGAGTGTAATGTGCCTGCTTTAACCGGTGAGTTCAAGCTATAGTGGGTATTAGCTTTTTTCTCTCCTTTAGAAATGGGAACGAAACTTAATAACTAATATATGTTACTGATGTTGATATTATATAACTATGTTTGACTATAATATGAGAAGAGTAACAACGTATATAGGTATTTTTTATGGATTTTCTTTAAAAATTTATCGGTTAGTTAAATGTATGTTACTTGTATATAGTAAAACGTGCGCTTTCAAGATGCACAATAAAATGGTTCTTGTTTAAATGTTTAGTTTAAAATTTATAAGTTTGTATATGTATTACATTTCGGTCCTCAATAAAGTAAAATAACTATTTCTGTTTTGACTAAATATAACGAGAAAGTGTTGACAAGTGAAAATAACATATAATGTATTTTTTTTTTAAATACAGAAACCATGGTTTTCGATAAATCCTCTTACATAAATCAAATCAAACCACACATATATATGTTATCAAATCAAAGATGTTACCGTTTTCCTCTTGAGGTCATATGGTATACATTTTCTATTGGTATATTTCTTATTTAAACAAATACCGTTTACTTTAAGACTTGATGACATGACAAAGTATGTATGTACCTACATTTTTATACGGTATGACCTGAGATGCTAAAACTTTACCATAATGTTGCCGATCTATAGTAGTTTGATGAACTTTTTATATATGTTTAATCTTTTTTTTAAACGGACATTGCTCTATTTTGCACATACAAAGAATTCTTTACAATTTTTCGTTCTGTTGATTAATGTTTTATTTGTGTGTTTTTAGCACAATTTATCTTGTAAATTAAAAATATAAGCGAAAATATATTAATAAAATATGATATTTATGTTGTGATTTTTAAAAGGTTAAAAGTTCATGAAAGGTTATTGAGTACTTTTTAAAGTTCTGTTCATGATGAACGTTTATTTTGCGGAATATTAGAAAACAGGATGAGTATGAGAATTATAAGAATTAATAATATATCAGGTACTCGGTTTTTTTTTTTGTTATTTCGAGGGCTTTGTTTCACAGAATTATAAAGGTTACATTTTGCACAATTTCAAATTTCTTAAGAATTTCCTTAATTGTTCTTAATTAATTATTAAAATTAAATTGTAAGAAAAAGCGAAAATAAAATTATTTCCTGTAAATTCTTCAATTAAACGAAAATGTTATCAATTTGTCTGATATTTGTACGAAGACATAAAAAAATATTCATTTTTTTCGGATTCTTTAGTATCGATATTTAAAAATTGAAAAATATCTTTCACGCAAAAGATTCGTGTTTAAAAATGGTTTCGAATTGGTATTATAATTATAATAATAATTAGATTTTTTTTGTTGTTGTTGTACGCAAAGAGCTCTTTATTTAGAATCTTCCAAAATATCAAGAAAATAATATTAATTGACTGGTGCTATTTTTGGATTATTAGTGAGAAAAAAAATAGAAAGAAAAACAAAATAAATATCCTTCAGCAAAAAATGTAATCGAAAAAAAAATTGGAAAAAGAATAAGAAAAATCGCTTAACATTTAGTATATTTATTTTCAAACTAGAGAAAATTAAGTTGTTTTCACTGAATTGCGAAAAAAAAAATTCAATTTATCATTTGACCTACACAAGTAACACAAGCCAAGAATATTATTATATAAGTTCACGTTTTTTGCTTTTTTTTTTACTTTCTTTCTTTTAATTCATTCCGTAAATAGGTATAAATAAAATACTATCACGCATTTTTCGTTTGGATGTGGTTAATATATACTTACCTAATAATTTGAAATCTATATACAAAAAAAATATTTAAAAAAAACTACAAAAGCTGAAATATCAAATAAGTATCAATTGTGTAATCGTAATCTATCATATTACCATATTATTAGAGGTTAAAGGTCTTTTAAATGTGATAAAATTACCTATGCGTGCGTAATTTTTATTTATTATTGTACACAAATAACGAAATAAAAAATACTCCTAATTTATATTTTCTTTTCAAATAGAATGTGTGCGGATCAGTCAAACTCAATATTGATATGTTTAGTTTAGTGTCAGCGTCATTTTGTCTTTATCTATTTTACTTACATCTCACGCTTATTTTATCTATGACAGGCTGCCGAACATTTGATTTTATACAAATTCTTTGCTCATATTCTTTTGAGAATAATTTCCAATAGCCATAAAATATATTTTAATTGCGGTAACGTTATGTATCTGGTAGTAAACCTGAAATCCAAAGCTTTAAGAAATAAGGAATACGATCGAGTATATGTGTTTCTTATAAATGGTTTTTTCATAGGTTGAACACAACTCTGTCTATATATTAATTAAAAAGAACGAAATCATTTTAAATGCGGAAACCGAAACATATTCAGTTTTGGTTTCCATGCAAATTTAGTTCGTTCTCTTTAATTAATAAATATATAGAGACAGCTGTCTTCAATCCCAGGATTGAAAGTATTTTACATAACACTAAAGGACACACGCTAGGATAATTCTATCTAAATCGCATGTGAAGATAATTTTACCGTTGAAATAAGGATTATCCTCGAGGATTAAGTTGTGATTATCATCACATGCGGCTTAAGTTAGATAATCTGTGTGTGTGTTCTTAGTGTATATGTATTTGTATTTTAAATACATTTTTCCTAATAAAAGTATCAACTGATTAATTTTCTTTCACATACTTTCGCCTTAAGGAACATTTAGTTTCTATAAAACCAAATCTATAAGTTTTATTTGCAATAAAAATTAAAATCTTGTAGTTTTTGATTTTAAGGTTGAATTTCCTTAAGACGAACACTTGTAGAATAATAAAAAAAAAAAAAAAATCTCGAAATATTTTCAATCATCATAATTATGATCATCTGTGGCTCATCCACTCTAAGTTGATTATTTTGTTATGTCTTTTTCTCAATTCTTTGTTTGTAATCCTTTTCGTACCCTAAGTAAGTTTTCTTAAATCTTTTTCGATATGATCATACACCGCATCTTGCTTTAGGGTCCTCTTCGAGGTCTCATTTCATAAATCTCAATACCTAAAGCGTCAACTTGTATGCCCCTCATATTAAAAATTATAAATAGATTATTGCTAATAAAACTATCCAATATTATTCTCAATAGAGTTTTTCGTTTATTTTTATGATTTGTTCAGTTTTCTATAAAACTAAACAATCTGCTTAAACAAATTCGGTTTATTTTCTTAATTAATGGACGATGTAAATGACGGACATTTAAAAAAATATTTCTTAATTTCAGTGTATGGTATATTAATATTGTCGCGTCTGCGTGTCTACCTTGAAAATGGAAATTACGTATTCAAGATAATAAAAAAAAAAGATCCGATTAAATAAACAATCTACATAATTATCGTATAAAAATAATACTTAAATAGTAAATGTATAATAATATCGATTTTTGAATGAATAAATTATCGTACACACGAAAATGCCTGCCAAACTAGAAACTAGTTGTGTGTCCTTTTATCCATACAGCAATAATGTAAAAATATAGAAATAAAAAAAAAAAAAAAAAAAAAAACTTGAGAAATGTCCGATTATTTTGATGAATAAGTATAAATAGTGCTTTATAATATGTCTATTGTCTATACTGCGCCCTACCTTTTAACCTAAAAATTTAACTTATAAGTCAGTTACAAATATCAAAACCGAATTGAATGAACCATATTGAATTCAACAAGAAAAAAAAACAATGTGACATCTGTTTCGAAAGTTTTGCACAGTAAACACATAATAAGAAACTGTTCTCTGCATTAATTACACTTGTTGAATGCAACATTATACGATTTTCCTTGTACTGGATTTTACACAAATGTGATAAAAGTTAAATTATATTTCAAAACATTTATTAAATGAGAGTTTTGCAAACTTTGCCATCTTTGTTCCATCTAGAAATACACGCTATTTTATACAGATTATATTCAATAATTTAAAACAAAATCAGTTAATAATTGCAATAGCATGTTCGTTTAATGAACACAGAATACCTGTCCCACAAGCCCAACAAGCCCCACAAACACCACAAACCTCACAAGCCCCACAAGCCCCACAAGGTAAGACTTGTGTAATGAAATGAAAGAAATCATAAATTCTCAATATGATGCCGGAATTCATCTAAATAAACGATCGAATACATAAATAATGTTCATTTCCTCCAAGTAAATACTTGGCCATAAAACTATAACAACAAGAACAAAATTCAACGCAATTTTTAAATACGAAACAAAAAAAGAAGCTTTTCATCAAGTTTTCCCAAACTTAATCTTATTCAAATTATATTTTGCATTGTCAGCGAAAGAGTAAAACGAAAAAAAAAAATAGAGAGAGAAGGTCATGTGAAAAATATAAGATAGCAATTACAAAATTTCACAAAATTGGCACAGTTTTCTATATCTCAAGATTTCTCTTAAACGAGAAAAGAGCACTCATCAAACTTTTCTACACAACAGCCACTTTTCATGCAGACCATTTTCCCGGTATAAACATTTTCCAACTGCGCAAAACTTTTATACTGTATTTCATTTCGATTACAAACTATATTATGATATTCAATTTTATTTTTTTTTTGTTATACCATTACTCAGCAATTAGTTACATCATCAATCTCAGCAATTGATTTTAAGATGTAAATAAAAACGTTTCATTTATGTAAACAAAACATTTAAATAAATAAAATAAAATTTACTAACTGATAATTGAATGGAATTTCTAACACCTCGGCTATGGTTTTTTTTTTGGTTTTTGTTCTTATTTTTTGTACATAACATAAGCAAACATTAGAAAAAAGCCAACACAAACGCATATTTTCAGAGCATTCTGATATGTCACAGGTCAACACTGGCGGGTAAACGCACGCATACTCACAAGTTAACAATTTTAATTTAATACACACACACACACACACAGCAGCAGGCAGCACACAAAATAACTTTTCATGAAAATAACATTTCGGTTTTCGGAAAACATATATCTCTCAGTCTGAGTCGCGCATCTTAAAATAGAACAACTCTAAACAAAATTTCTATTATACGCGCGCCCAATACGAATAAAGCGCGCTCTGGAATAAAAATATTATATTTTTTCTCTGGTTGTCTATAGTTTTTTTTTCCAAATATATATGATTGCTCTATAAGTTTAATAATACATCTCTAATAGACAAAAAAAAAAACAACAACGTAAATTCTTACTCATATTGGAAACGAAATAGAAAATTTATATTCGTGCCAGTCCATTTAGTTTCTTTACAACCGTCAACCAGTGTGTGTGCTGTGCTGTACAAAAGTGTAATAAACAATAAATAATTTGATGTTTAAATTTATTTACATTAAAAGTTTCGTTTTTATCGGAAATTGCGGTATATAGACCGCGTTTGCATATGCCTGATGTGCTGAAAAATGTTAGGACAAGTGTAAATCTGGGACAATTTTTTTTTAAATTTTTTTTAATTTAATTAATATGCAGTTTTGTGGAAAAGAAACGAAAGAAAAATAGAAAATATTTTGTAAAAGTAGGTGAAATGTTTTTTTTTTTCTGGCTTTCTGGTTGGAATGCGGCGTTAAATTTATTTACTCAGTGGTGTTTTTTTTGTGCTTTCTATACAAAAAAAAAAAAAAACGTGATTTTTTTTTTATACGTAATTCGTTTATTGGATGTTTTCCAACAAAATTTCTGTATTTTTATCTTCTGAATTAAAAATAATGTTTACCTTGAACGAAAACTTCAAAAAAAAAAAATAGGTTTTCGCACAAAAATTGTAGAATATTTAAATTGAACCAAACACTGGATCAGTGGTGCGATTCAAACCAAAAAAAAACAAAAAAATAAATATGAAAAGAAAACAATTTGAAAGAAATATCAAATTTGTCAGAATTTTGATATTCTATAAACGAGGCGATTGGCGTTTATTAATTAATTTTCTATATGGTTTTGACGTTACGTCGTGCGACCGATGGAAAGGGTTATTTGTATTTGGGCTTTTTTTCCCATAAACTTTTATGTGGAAAAATCCATTACTTTTGTAATTGTTTACATCGATTTTATATCCGAATGGTTTCATTGAACAATAAGAATATAAAACCTTATTTCATAAAAACACAAACTGGATTGCTTGGATATATGCGGTTTTAATGTTGATAGCTTTGCTGATATTAAAATTAAGAGACGTTATTGCATTTGTACCAATTATAAAAGTTTAGATGTTGACCTTTTTGTTTAATGTTCAGATAATAATATAAAATTTATTCTACCCACAAATTCATTTTTAATTGTCATTAATTTCACGATTAAAGCAATTAAAGTGTAAAGGTTATTACTCAACATCACAACCAATTTTTAAAATTATGCATACATTTAATTCTAAATGTCAGTTTTGTAATCCATTCTTATCCATCCGCACATATATGGCATTTTTAAATGGAAATGTTGATGTGCGGCTCAAAATGATTTGCACTTACCCAAAATGTGGGTAAAAGGGTAACCACCACACACAAATTTGAACTGTATCAACTGTACACTGTGTACCGATCCTATATGTTTCCCGTTGCTCAAAAACAACACAATAAGCTTAGCAACAATTTTTTGTATATAATTTGCGCCGGCAATTTAATAAACAATGTTAAGCTTAATGCAATTAAAAACATAATGTTCTGAAAATGTTCCGGAATATTAAATCCAAATGTTATTTTTCTCACATATTTCTATAAAATTTTCTGTTTAGTAATCAGCAGCACACAATAAAACCTACATTTACTACTTCTATACATTTAATAGTAATGGCTTTTGTAGCCCACCTTCACATTTGAATGTAAATTGGGGGGTGAGCATGATTATATAGTTTTGATTCTGATTGTATGTATTAGTGGGCGACAGTAACAAAAAAAAATTGACATTTTATATTGTGCTATATAATGTCTCTATGGTAATATAATAATGAAAGAAAAAAAAAACACACATTCCATTTACGCTTCCCTCTGATTTCCTCGTCATTATACAACTATGTTATTATAGTTTATATATTTTTTTTGTTTTTTTTTGATTCGTTCTCTTTCTTCTGTAGCAGAATTATGATTAGAGGTACTTATTATTATTGTTATGACCATGTCCGGATAACGAACATAATTTATTTTTATCTCATCTACAAAATATTGTCATAATTTCTGTAGGTTTTTTTTTCTCTTCTGCGCTTTGTAATAATTATATATATTGTTTGGGTAATATGCGGCTATAAACTATAGTTAATACATTTGTATTTGATGGGTTACCACGTTATAGGTTAAATTTTTAATAATAATAACAAAAAAAATCCATAATAATACCAAATTACTAAATAAACAAATTTAT
Source organism: Catotricha subobsoleta (assembly GCA_011634745.2). Classification (NCBI taxonomy): domain Eukaryota; kingdom Metazoa; phylum Arthropoda; class Insecta; order Diptera; family Cecidomyiidae; genus Catotricha; species Catotricha subobsoleta. The sequence continues at coordinate 722 of JAABKK020045127.1, read as the reverse complement.
GGTTTGATTTTATTAAAGTTGATTTTATATTTTACAAAAAAAATTGGAAATTCGTTCTTTTTTTAAAAAAGTAAATTATTTAGTATTGTGTTGGTGGTATTAATAACGTTTTTTTTTCGTTTTATGACTTTATAGTTTATGGAATAATAACAATTTTGATGATCTCATGCGTTCTCATGATCTATTTTAATTCAATACATGGTTAATATGGTGAAGTCATATTAAATTTGTACAACATTCACAACCTATATAATTATATGTATATGCAAATACACTAATCTAATTTTAATTTAAATGACGGTGTGATTTCATACAATTTGGAAATTTTTGTTGTTTAAAAGCTCTGCAATATCAATGCAATTTAGTTTTCAGTCTTTAAAAATGTTCTTTCGTTTAAAATTTCAAGTGGCCGGTTACATTTAATATCTAGCCTTGTAAGCATACATGCAGACGGTAGGGGGCAATGGGATTACCCCAACAGAAAACTATACCTTCTCTACCCGACTCTAAAAGTATCTTTTTTTTACTACTAGACAATCATCAGCCAAAAACCTGAGCATCTCCGATTTTGATGAAAATTGCAAATTCTTGATCGATTTGATATGGAATTCATCACTACGTTGATTCGTAAAATTCAATTTGCATTAGAGCCCTGCACGGGCGGCCCGAACCCGTTGCCGCCCGAAACCCGCCCGGCCCGTACGGGCTCGGGCTGGGTACGG
>JAABKK020045116.1:0-12595 GCA_011634745.2 Catotricha subobsoleta | reverse complement strand
TTTTTAAAATTCGATAATTTTTTTTTTTTTTTTCATGTAAGGGTTAAAATTTTGACACGTTGCTGAGGGCAGTATATATTTTTTTTTTTTTTTTTTTTAAGAATATTATTACTGAATCAAAAAGGCACCTTTTGCAAACTCTGTTTAAAGAAAAAATTAAAAGTTGACTTTTATGATCACCCCTAGTGTACGTACGGTTATATCGAGCGATTCTACTGTATTTCGTTATTGTAATAAGATCATTCTATGAGGCTCTATATTCAATAAAAGTTGTTTGTTTTTTATCATATTTTCGTAATTTGTTCTTTTGTTTTAATTGGCAATACTTAGACGCTATATATATTGACTAGTGACTACGAATAGCTTGTTACCTATACACATATATAAATAGAATATAAAGTCAGAATACTGAATTTTTCTTAGAAAAACATTTAAATATAATATAAATAAAACAGATGCTTTAAATTTTAATGGCGCGCTATGCAATTGTACGCAGATAATGAAAAATTTAAATACTCCAATGAGGATATGATATTGTTATTATATTACATATGATCAAGGCTCCGAAACCATCAGACCCTAATAACAATTTGAAATTTGGGAACGTTTTGGGATTTTTCCCTAGGAATACCCCAGGAGCTGCTTCGGAACGATTTTTCCGGTTCCCGGGCATTCCCGAGGAAAAGGAAATTCGCAGTCTTCCCCAGGATTTTCCTAGGATTTCACATAGAAAGGCAAAATTATAGATTTCCCCAGGAACTCCCGGGGACCGGCAAAATCACTCCCAAGGAGTTCCTGAGGAATTCCCACGTACTGGCATCATCTTGGGAACGTTTCCCCAGGAATGCCTTAGGAACGAGAATTGTTAATAGGGAGAGATACAATAAAAAAAACTCTGTATGTACGAAATGTAGGCCTTTGGGATCTTCATATTGTGTAATCAGAAAATTAATAGGATTTTATGTTTTTGTTTTTCTCAATTTATTGGCCAAATAATGCGTGTGAGTATAACGTGACCGATCGGAGCCTTGACCAATATATTAAAGTAGATATTGAAACATTTATCTCGTGGCTTAAAAGCATTTCTATGAAAGTAAATCTCTCAAAAACTAATTTCATAATATTCAAGAATCATAAACCTGATTTCTTAAACTTTGAATGTACCAAGTGGTATTGATGTTCAGTTCATAATACAAATCCGTATTGTGTTAAGCATCTTGTTCCTCCATATATAGATGAGAATCTTAATTGGACAAATCATATTGATTTTATTAAATCACGGATTATACTCAAATGATATTTGCTATGTTCAAATTGAGAAACTTAGTGCCAAAGTAAATCTTACTTCAATTTTATAATGTACTATGTAATGTATTGTCGCATATATTCATTACGTGTCACCAACTTGGAGCTCTCCTTCAAAAACAAAAATACATGAACTTCAAACAAAATTGTAAAACAAATTAAATCATAAATAACATTAATTTTACATTGAATTCTTAGTCTCAAGTACTTGGACATGAAACTAGGTCTAAAGATCGCATATACATGTGGATTTTAATAGAACAACTAAATTAAAAACTCCATCATTAAAAAAAAGAAATCTCTGAACTGAAAACTTGAATTTAGTAGTCTAGTATAACTGTATAAGTTGTATTGTATATGTCTAATGTTTAATTATGTAATTACATATAAAATAATGAAGTAAGAAAAAAAAGTATTATCTAGTAACTTTCTTACATACCAGACATACATATATCCTATATGTATTATTTAATGTAAAGAATAATAAATGATATTTAAAACAAAAAACTTTTTATATTCAATTGCCCCATTTCTCCACCATTTTACATCATTTTCTTTTTTAAATCAGATATTTCAAGTCAGATATTTGTACTTCTTTATACGATCATAAAAAAAGTATAATTCTCATAGGATGTAGTAATTGAAAAATTATTAATTTTTGAAAACTTGAGTTTTTCCATAGCGATTTTTATTGTGTACTTTTTTTTAATATGCTTGAGTTCTTCGATTTTGTTATCAATTAATGAACATATTGGCCGGGTTAAAGGGCCCTTTATGCATTCTCAGGTATGTGGAGTACGGTATACGCATATTACTTCCAGACAATAACCAAATACAGCTTGGTGGGCAGTCAGCGTACCCGGTTATATTTTTTGTAGAGCCGAAAGTTCTATTTTTTGTGTCATGATGGGAAATTTTATCAACTGGTTTACGTCCATTAGTCATGCACAGCTCATCAAACCCAAGTGAGTCTATAGTCAATGACATATTGACGCAGTCGCTCGCTCTCACAGGTTGGACAACGTTACCTATCATGTCGTTACGCATATTACACATACCTAATTTGTATAGTTTTGGTCTGCAGTCACAACGCTGCATCTACCTAACAATTTTACGTGTACAATTTACTTTCTTTGAAAAAATGCCTGGATCATATTCATTTTTCACCTTGATCGGGTATCAATCCACGCTACCCAAGCGCCATATAGCCAACAACTCTACCACTATGCTACGATGTGGGTTTGGAACATGAATATATTATAAACTATTGAAATTCGTTAGATAGTCCAAAGTTGGTTGGAATGGAATACTATCAAAAGTCCAATTTTTGTATATAATATAATAGTTATCACTTATTTATATGACCACGGTTGACAAAGAAAGCTGTACTGAAAATTACTATAAAAATGAAATCCGTATTATTTTTATGGTGTAGTTTTAAGGCATGGTAAACCATGCGGTTAAAACCCAAAAACACCATTTACATGTAGAAAAAGTAGGTTAGTATAATGAATAAATATTCTTATTTGTCTCAACTCTGAAAGGATGTTGGTTTCAGATATTTATTGTGTAACCAAAATTGAGCTATTGATTGTATTTGAACAAACATTGGACTATCATAAAACAAGCTACCAATTAGATTGGTACAGAAATTCATTTTTGCAAGTATGAATTTCATAAGCAAAGAATAAAAAATAATCCCTAGCATTATTTTAGCTTTCAATTAATTCTCATTTTTCTCATTAATTAAGGAAATCCAGAGATTTAAAAAATTAATACTAAAAAGGCTATTTTATTTCGTTTTTGCTGCGGATTGGGTGGACGGACAAAAATGATCCACCCACCGTTGGATGCGGAATGAGTGTGCCTTGAAAATATATATATTGTGATTTTGATTCGGTTCAATAAATCAAAAAAAAAAAACTGTTTTTTTTTTGTGTAATTTTTAATGTTGCAAATTCGATCAAATAATTTCACAAAATTCCAGCCAATCTTGAACATAAACCATAAGAAAACCAAAAAAAAAAATCACGATCCCCATATAATTAATTATTTTTCATAAATTTAGTAAAATTTCAATAGGTAATAATATGTTCACTAATTGTTAGCAAGATCGAAAGACTCAAAAATATGAAAAACATGAATTTTGGCGATCAACAAAGTTCACAACTAGATATTTATCGTGTATTATATTCTTTTTTGTTCTTGTAATATTTCACATAATTTACGTTACATTTGTAATATTACAACAGGACAGGAATATTATAAGCTCAGAACACCTAAATGAAAACATTAGTGACGATGGCAGTCCTAGAGATTCTGGTCAATTCCAGAAAATACATACTTATTGAAATAAGTCAACCCTTAATTTTTTTTAATTGAGAAAAATTTAAAATTTTCAGTGTCTTATAGTTTAATTTAATAGCACTATACGCCATGTAACTTCAAGCACATAATATTACAATTGAAATTTAAATAAAAATTATTCTGTTTCGTCAACTGAAAATACATCGCACAGGCCGAGACACCCCCCCCCCACCCGCCGCATATACTTACCAAATAACTATATTGAAAACAGTATAAATATCCATCACAAATGTTAAAAAATTAATAGATTCGATCTGATCATAAGTCGAGTGAAACAGAAAAATTTGTTACAATATGAAATATTCGATTTCGTTCCTTTTGGCCATATCGGCTGTTATGGTAAATGAAGCACAAACACAAAATATTTAAAAACCAAAATAAAACAATCATGAAAAAATATTGTACTTACAGCTGATCAAAAAAAAAAAATAAAATAAAAATATATTTAAATTATTATTTAATAATTTTATTATTGATCAGTAGTTTTCTAGGCAATAAAAATATTTAATAATTTAAAAACAAAACCAATTTTTTCACCCCTACAGCTTTGGACAGTAGAAGCAAACAAACAATCAGCTCCAATAATTCAACCTTCCGATCCGGATGCTGTCATTGAAGCAACTATTGCTATGAATGATGCTAAATATGCTAAGAGTGCTGCAGTGGTACAAAAAGATTATAATGCGGCTGTTAAAACACACGTAAAGTTAGTAAAAAAAACATTGCTGAAACAAATGTGTTCTAGTATTTAATTTCAAATTTATTTATTTTTCTTTAGGGAGGCACAAAAGATTACGCAAGAGTTTGGGAAAGCGGATCAGTAAGTGTTAATTGTTATAAATTAAAATTATGACTTAAACGCATTTTTCATTTCTATATTATCTATTTTTTTTTTTCCAAAACTATTTAGAGATTTAAACTCTAAACTAACGTAAGTTTAAAATTTTAAATGAATTATTTCTTCTTTCATATTTATGGAATTATGTTTTTATTAAATAATTTTATTTTCTTTCCAGAAAACTGAATCAAGACAAAGCAATAGTCGAAACGTAAGAATAATTTTCTTTTAATCCATTTTTAAGTTAATTATATCAATAATTTTCAAATAAATTTTTTTTTTTTTTTTTTTATTATGAATAATTTTCATTACATTTTTTTGCAGACGTTACAATTTGGATATAGCTAGCGCTAAAGAGTAAGAATCATCAATTTAATTAAATGTTTTTTTCTGGCAGCGTTGATGACATTGAGACATTGAGCCATTGAGATATTGCGAGACATTTAAACACTGGAACTTTTGAGACATTTAGACATTGAGGCATAATAAAAAAAAAAGATTTTTTTGAACTATGTATTAGTTTTTATTGTGCTGTTAATGAAAATAGATGCGACTGATGGTTTACTGTACAATAGTGCTTCAACTGACGGACGACCTACTTTATTTTTACCTTCATGACTTTTTTTTTTTACAAAAAAAGCGGTATTTGTTCTTTATCCCTTCCATTTCTAGTAACCCATTCGCACATTGTCATATTATTTTCAAATTACCAACTATATGGCTTTATTATTAGAAACTTGTCTAATCTGATATTTATTTGTTTTTTTTTTGCAGACGAAAGGTTACCGGTCTAACGTAAGTGTTTCATTTTCAAAGTGCATAGAAAACATTTTTCTGATTTTCTTTATCCATTTATTCACAGGGCATATGCTATTGGCAAGAAAAGCGCTCAAGAGTAAGGATTTTGATGACACATTTTCCTAATTTTCATACTAATTTTCATTTTGATTCAAAATTAATTTTGTATTTTCGTTTATAGTGCAATAATATCGGAGAAGACAAATATTCTTAAACCATTCCACCATTAAGCAATAGAGAAGAAGTTTTGAAAAACTTTCGCAGCAAATGAAATTATTTTGCACCACAAAAAATTGTTAAAAGATTTTGTGAAAAAAAAAAAATGAAAAATTGAAATAAAAACTCAATTCCACATTTGAAAATTGTGATTTTTTATTTTTATTCTTTGTAGAAATTTTTAGGTATAAGTATCTTAAATATGTTTCTGGTATATGTTTCTATATCGATATTAGGGACGCAACAAATAGTAAAAAATTTCGGCCATAGGCCGGATACCGAATATTCGGCTCCGGTCGCGAAAACCGGCCGAAGGATCAATAGGCTGAATAGTCATAATAATTAATAAGTTTCTTAAAGGAATATTTTTCATCAGAATATATGTTGATTTATGGTAGCAATTACTTAATAACTGTTCCACTAACTTATAAAACAGTAACGCAATGTGTTTCTTAAAATATGGATTGTGTTGTTAATTTCACTGTATGTTATCATAATATATTGTGGTCACGGATATGCAGATGATCGACAAAGCTCTGTCTGTACTGAAGATTCCGAAAGGATGAAATCCGTATATAAATGGTGGTTAGTTTGAGCTATCAAAATAAATATATTTGTTGCATTAAATATTTGGGCGTTCTTAATTCTATTAGTTTATTTGTTAGTCATTACAGATTTCTAAAAAAAAAAGTCATTTCGATTTGTTATATTCAGTAGGGTTTTGTAGAATGCAGTTATTTCTAGACAATTTTATGAGTTTATTTTAGATTTTTAGAATGTTTGGGAGCTAGGTATCGTGCGTATAAATCTCGTATCTATATTCGGCTTTGGCTTATCATGTATTCGGTTATCCGGCTTGTACCAAAATTACTATTTGTTGCATCACTAATCGATATGAAGTGGCTTTTTATTTTGGTATGGCCGATATATGTTTTTACTTCATTTTTGAGAAATGAAATAAAAAATTTGAAATACAAAGCCAATTCAGTGGTCGGATATTGGTGCGGTCTATATGCCAAAAGAGAGAGAATTTTCTTTTTGCAAAAATATATATGATTTGATTTTGAAATATTTCGTTTTTGGATAATGGGATCCAAATGTGTGGTGGAAGGTCAGAAATGTTTTTTTTTCTCTCTATTTACTGAACGGATTGAAATCAAACTACAAAATATATATTTTCACGTTTTCACAAGCACAATATTCTGAGTCTATTCACACGACACTATGCGGCCTATGTCCGACCACAAAATACTGAGAAAAGAAAAACGGGCAGTCAATAGATTGGTGCACGACTCCAATTTTGTTTAAATGTCAACAAAAAAAAAATTAAAAGCAAAATTATCTTTTTCTTCAAACATCTTTTTTTCCGGATTTTACGGTCGGACATAGGTTGGGTTTTGATCCGGTTAGTAAATCCTAAGAAAATTCGTAGTAAACGAAAATAAAAAAAGAAATATTGACCTTCTACCACATAATTGGATTCTGTAATGTATGACTCATTAGTCTAGTCCATTTGTTTGTTTAATTTAGTAAATTAAAAGATTGAAAATTTTTGTGCTGAATTTCAAGTATGTTTTTATTTCATTATAAATCTAATAACATTTTAAATCTTTACAACTTTATATTTATATATATCTTGTTAACTTTAGTTTGATCTAAAATATCTTTAACATAATAAGTTTTTCGGTGATAAATAATTAATTACTTTTATTAATTATTTATAAATACTAATAAATAAAAGTGCATTACTAAGAGTTAATAAGAAATATTATTTAAATATATTATATTGAATACCGTTTTTTGATTACTGCATACTTTGAAACACTGTTACAGCAGAGCATGCAGTTTTGATCACCTGATATTAAGAATGATAATATTATATAAAAAAAATAAGAAGAAATTATGGATGGGAAACATTTTTATAAAATTTTAATTTATTAGAATATGAGTTGTTTTAAGGACGTTTTCGAAACCTAACACCTCACTTCCACTCCGCAATTAGCAATTAATTAATTTTTTGATATGCATTCCAAACGTTCACTCTCTTTATCACACTTAAACAGCAATCAAATTTAGTGTAAAACGAAGTGTTGCCATGACGTTAACCATGACCACAACTTGCGATCGCACTTGGCAGTGCGAGTGAGGTAGAGGTTTCTGAAATTTCCTAACCTAACGTAAGTAGTTTATTATTTGCTTACCGCTGCAAAGCTTTCTAAATTGCAAGTAACGATATTAAGTCCACTGAAATAGAGTGGACGTTGCGCTCTAATTATTAACAGCAAAATGTATCGCCTGTGTTGAGGTGATAGGTCTTCCCAATTTGATTGATAAGCTATTTCCGCCACCTTACATCCCTAAAAACACGAATAAAAAATAGATACATATCTAACATTACCATATGTTCGCGACAATATATTCGTGAGTATTAGAGTTGCCTATTTGAGGACTTTCCACACTATCCGCATCAGAGACTGGCACGGAAAAAAGCCTCCGATTTACTTGCTGCATTTTAAAGTTAAAAGTTTTAAAAAAAATATTAGTTGATTTAGCAATTTTCAGAATTTTAATCTTGCATGAATAGCAATGACTTTATTCTGTTTTATTTTATTTAAAATATTTTTTTCACTTGACATGAGTAAACAAGTTTCTATGTTTTCCTTATTAATTGTGGAACGGAGGCAATTCTACAGGTATTAAAAAAGAGAGAAACATCGCGAACCAGGCGTGTTTTCTTCGTCATTTTAATTTCATACAAAAGTCGTGTTTTTTTCATACAAAATAATTCCACTTGAAACATTTTTTTTCCGGCATTAATTCATTTTTCGATTCCGGCATTATTTCCTACTGTGTTATATTATGGCTTCTCATATTATTCGAGTAATCAGTATTCAAATAATACACGAACCGAATATTTGAATATTAATTTAGCGAATAGCCCCAGCCCTATTCTCAAGGGTCGATTATGCTGCATCGATCATTTATATCTTAACAGATCCTGAGGCAACAAAAACAAAATAATATAATTTATCATTAAATATTTCTTACCTGAAATGAAACCTCATTACCAAACAAACAGAAAACTAACAAAGATGTCATTGCTGTAAGGCCCATACTCATAAGCTTTGGTACATTAGCCTGGCCTTCACTGGCCTCATTTTGCTGAAAACATTTATTTAATAAAATTTTAATTTAATCTCGACTAGTTAAGAATATATAATGAAATGAAGCGAAAAATAAAAACTGGAAAACTTCTTAATTTAAGGAAAAATTCAAGTTAATCCTGGGAAACAGCAAGTTTACGCAACTTCAAAAATTACTTTATACAATAGACTACAAAAGTAAGGCGGCGAAATACTTGGAACTGACATTAGAACAATGAAAAATGAGCCGTGAGCCGTTTTACTTTTGTAGTCTATTGTAACAGTTGACATTATAAAGTTCTATGTTAGTGTGTACGAGGGCAATCCTAAAAGTTTCCGGAAATGTCCACTAGATGACGTTTTCTGGATGTAACGATATGATTTTCGTAAAATTTGACATTTTATATGGTAAACCCAATTGTCAGATCAAAATTCCGCCGAGTAGTTTCGTTTAAATAGCGTCTCAAAAAATTCAATTTTGTGAAAAAATGGAAATTTCTAGTGAACATTTTCGTGCAATGATTTTTAAAAATTTTAAATGTAGCCTAACTCAACAATAATGCATCGATCGACTTCATTCTGCTTTTGGTAATGAAGCACCATCCAAAACCATAGTTTATTACTGGTTTGCAGAATTTAAGCGTGGACCTACTAGTCTCAGCGACGAATTCCGTGAAGGTCGTCCATCAACTGCTGTTGTTCCAGCAAACATCGATGCTGTACGAGAAATGATTGATGCGGATCGGCATGTGACATACCGCGAAATAGAGGCATCCATGGGCAAAAGTCAAATACAAACGATTTTGCTTGAACATTTAGCAGTGAAGAAACTTTGCGGTCGTTGGATTCCACACAATTTGACTGATGCTCAAAAAAAGGCTCGTGTGAATTGGTGCAAAAAAATGCTCAAACAATTCAATCATGGTGCTTCTATAAACGTTAACAGTATCGTAACAGGTGACGAAACTTGGATATATTCGTACGATCCCGAAACAAAACAACAATCGACTGTTTGGGTGTTCCAAAGTGAACCAAAACCTACAAAAGTTGTTCGTTCACGAAGCACTTCAAAAAAATGATTGCTTTTTTCTTCCGTAAAGCTGGGCCAGTTGCTACCGTTGCTCTTGAGGATTAATGCACATTAATGTTATTATATGGAAGTTTAACTTATAGTTTCCAATTTATGGTATTTATATCTTATTTATAATTTGTCATTTATAATGTATTTCCTAAAAATAACGTTTTGTACTTCCTAATTTAATTTTTATAAATATCCGAAATATTATACATATTAATAAAAAGTTAGTTATTCATCAACCTTACAAGTTAGTGTTTTTAAGTCAACTAAAAGATTTATCAATTCTTTTCAGTATCAGTTTTAAGTTTTTGAACAGAAAATACGATATTTTTTTAAGTTTCAGAGAATTTCCCTACCTAGATTTTGAAGAAAATGGTACCTTTTTTAAGGTTGAAAAAATTACTCTATCTCGATTTCTAAATTACGATTTGATTACAGACAGCGCGGTTTTTTTCGCGACATTTTAGAGAAATAGTATCTATTTTCACTTTTCCAAAATAAATAAACGGTGTTCATATTGTGTGCGTGAGCCGAATTATACCCACCCCCCCAACCACCCCCACCCCCCTAGAAGAAAAGCATGTGCATCTATGTGTGTGAAGCATCGAGTAAATTGCAGTGACATAAAGTAAATTTTTACCCGAGATTTTTTACAGTGAATTATTTGTTTCCCTTGTTAAATACATATAGTGAAAATCTTTTTACATACAAAAAGTACTACGTTTCGAATGCAATCGAAATCATTTTATAAATATTTGAAAGAAGCACCAAAGATTAAAAACAGAATACACTCAACTCACTCTATAATCTTCATATGAAATTGAATTATTTCCTTTAATTTTTGCTCGTTCATCCATTTTTGTTTCAGTGGTATTTTTTTCGATCTGAAAAATAATCGACAGTTATTTCGGCACGCAATTGATTAAAGTAAAGTTTATGTTTGTACGTTTGATAAAAATTATTCACTGGATTTAAATTCATTAACATGTTCTGTAAGCCTTTGTAACAAGTACAGATGTGTAAACAAACTCCAAGAAAAAAATGAGCCAATTGGTACAACCACCGCAATCATACTCATTAAACATATAACGGATAGAGAATATGCTATTTCAATTCCAGGTGATGTTTCGATGTCAAAAGGAAGACTGAAATCATTTTGAATTTATTGTTATTTAATTTATTTTATATTTAAACTTTTTATTTTGCTTTTTTCATTATTTTGAAATCTAAATTATTTCTAAATAACTTCATATTCCAAGGCAATTGAAATGTTTTATGTCCATTCCACAGACCAATGACAATTGGAGTTGCAATTATCAAAATACCGGCTAACATAATCATCATACCATGAAATTTTGCGAGTAATGTAATTAATTTCTCTGTTTTCTCGTAATGTTTAAAGGTTGTTGAATCCACGTGCACCCCTTTAAATCAAATAAACATTAAATTATAAAATTACCAAAAAGTAACATTTTAATAAAAATTACTTTCATTGATACAGTTTTGTAAATTCGTTTTGATTCGCATAATAATATTACGGTGATACACAAAAGACACATATTTGCAAATGACCATTGAAAAAGAGCTAATATAGAACAATGTGTCACATACTTTCGAAACATCTGTAATGTTATCCACCAAATAAACAACCTTTTGATGAAAACGAAAATATAAAATTATAAAATATTTTTCAATTTTGTTTATTATTTTGCTGTAATTATGATTTACCGATGGAATATAAACACAAGTCCAACATCTCAAACCACATCAAATTGTATAAGCGCATAAAATTAACATTTTGTCGTTTTGGATCGAATGGAATTCCAGCTATTTTTAAAAGTGAATAAGATACGGAAAGAATCTCCATGATTATTGGGTCGCGATGAAGTGACCGAAACTAATGTTTTTTCTTTTTTCTTTTAAGTTCTACAACCTTTCCCTTTGTAAACCAGTTTTATACTAACCATTGAAAGTAAATAGCAATATAAATTGTTTTAATCAAAATATGATAAATCATTTATTAATTTTTGATGAGTAGGTACGTACTTATGATATATTCGTCCAAAATGAATGGTACACGTATGCCTGTAATTTGTTAAATGAATTTTAGATGAAGACAGACTGTTTTATTCTTCCACTTTTCCCAAAACAATTTCTATTTTACTATTGAAAAATAATAATGCATATCGGTATTTCAAAATTAATATTAATGCATAATAGAATAGAATTATGAAAATTGCAATGACAATAATTTTTTTGAATCAATAAAGTTCAATTAAGTATTTATTCTACAAACATAATATACATTTACAATTTACATAATGTACTGTAATAAATGGGTGGATATTTGAAAGTGGGCGATGAGGTTTATAATACTGTAAATGTGATGTAAGGCAGCCCCGTACCAACGGCATTTTGCTTGGGGGGGATCAAACAAAATTGGTTTGCGCAGGGCCGGCGCAGGTTCTTGCGAGGCCCAGGCCAATATAAAAATTAAGTAAAATATTATAAAAATGGAATAGAATTGTTAATTCAAAAAATACTACCTTTTTTATATTTAAAAAAATAAGCCTATCTCGATTTTCAAAATACGATTTGCATACAGCGCGGTTTTTTCTGCGGTTTTTTTTTTGGTACTTTTTTCACTTTCTCAAAACTCGGATAAGAGTAAGCCTTTTTTTAAAAAGGGTTTTGCAATCGTCGATGGTTATTTGAAGACTGAAGACGTTTTTGTTTTTTTTTGAGACAGTTTTGTAATTGTCGATGGGAAAAAACCCGGTAAACAATTTTACAAAATGCGTACGGTGTGCGAACGACTTTGCGCCCGCACCGGGCACAAGACTGTGTACG
>JAABKK020045105.1:12495-35888 GCA_011634745.2 Catotricha subobsoleta | reverse complement strand
ATAAATAAATTGACTAATTGTAATAGTATAATAATAATAATACGAACAACAAATAGAAATTGGTGTGGCTTACTCACCTTACTGTTCAGATAAATTATACTAGTGTTTAACTTCATACAACTACATATACTTAATGCTTTATAAAATCTTGCACTTAAAGCAGCAAATAAGATGTAAACAATTATAGCGCTATATTTTAATACATCGGTTCGGTATGGTTCTTTTTTTGTTCTGTAATTGAAAGAACAAGAAGGTAGGCAAGCAGACATATCATATCAATAATTTATTAAAAAAAAAAAGTATTTGCTTTTATTTCGAGCCCTATTGTACAATTTTGCTATGAAGCCATGCGCTATGGTAATGAAATGTGTCCATTACTTGGTCCATGTGCGTCAATATAAAAACCATGTAAATACATATAGACTAATATAAGCTAGTTGTTCTAAAATTACAGCACGAACAAAAAAATGGTAATGGATATTGAAATAATATGCAAACCTGCCGGTGGTATATTGTAAGACTGTAGGTATATATTTATATATTAAATATAATATTGGTAATATAATAAAAATATGATGCTTTGTGTAATTTGATATACCGCTGTACATTTTATGCAGTGGCATCGTTTCCTACAAAATATTCTTTTGTTTTTGTTTTTTTTTTGCTTGAATTGCAATTTAAAATTTATATATCAAATTTTTTCATATTATTTCCAGAATTTGAAAAATGCTTATAAAACTTGTTTTCATCTAAATTAATTGGAAATATAAATGTATTTTGCAGTTATCTCATAGCGTTAAGCACTTAAATATATTTGAACTTATAATTTATTTGTATTTCTCACATTGTAATTATATTTTCTTATAGAACTTTAAATTATTATTAACGCGGATTTAAAAATTACAGTTGTTGGAAAATGGTTAAAATTTTCATATCAATCGAGAAAGAAAAGAAAATTGTTTGATGCGCAATGACCATATTACGAATTAATATTAAAATGGATATTTTAATTCAAAATGGTCAGCGAATTTTCTTTTAAATGGTCAGCAAATAATAATTCAGTATGATTTATAAAAATGGTTTAGATCAGGGAAATAATAATAATTTCTTTTTTAAAGTAAAAAGTAACTTGATTCTTTTTGCAGATCATTTTTAATTTGAAACCAAATGATTTTTTTTCCATTCAATATATAGGCGACTATGGTTTTATTAAACAAATCTAAAATGTAATTTAGATGAGGATGCATTGAATTATGGCTAAGATATTTCCTAAAAGGCAGAATGCAATACACTAATAGAAAAAAAATTAATATATGCATTACAGATATAAAACAACACAAATAAAAATAATACCTGCTAAAGATATAATATATCTGTCACCGGTATAAAGTGAAGGAATACAATAATCTTTGTGAACAGTTTCTAGATATATATATATATACATTTGTATCAAATATATTATTATATATCTGTAATAATAAATTAGAATTGATGATATTTATATATTCTTACAAATAATAATTATTATATGTATGACTTATGATATAGATATTATTGTATTATACGTTATTTTGTATTTATTATATACAGACATAGGCGCCGATTTTTGCAAAAGAATACAAGGGCAAAAATATTTTTTATGAGCCAAAGAAAAAAGAGGTCTTCTACTCCCCTTCGAATACAGAGCCTAATTCAATCATTTAATGGTTAGTACATGGGGTACAGGGGGTACAGGGGGTACAGGGGCTAATATATATATTTATCGAACGTTTATCGATTTGAGTACAGGGACTAAACTGATACATTTTAATGTTTTCGATTTGATTACAGGGGCTCGAGCCTTTGAACACGGCGGTAGTCGGCGCCTATGAAGGAAATGAAAAGGCAGAAAAAAAACTTTAATGGTTAGTACAGGGGATACAGGGGCTAAAAAACATTTATCGGATATTTCTCGATTTGAGTAAAGGGAATAATTGATACATTTTAATGTTTTCGATTTGAGTACAAGGGCTCGATAGCCTTTGAGCATGGCAGTAGTCGGCGTCCATATACAAAATATTTTAACCAAATATAATAAATTTATATATTGCTCTTACATTTATAGAAAAACATTTGTATTTTACTACAAATACATTATATGTGTGTAATAAGTACATTTACTGTTCTGCAGTTATAATTATAAATTTGTGACAAATATATTCTATTTGAAATGATTAAAATATATTTTATTTAGTTGTGTTTTCGAGAATCAATGAGCTTTGTTTTATTATTTTTATTTTTTAGTTCAACTATCAGGTGAGCTCAAGTAAATTTTTAAATGCTTTACTTACCAAATATTTCGAGATTCTTCCAAATTCATCTTCAGTGGTTTTGAAAATCAACTTCAAATAGGTTTACTAATTTCTATGTTCTCTACTATAAGGACCAAAAAAAATAAACTGTTTAAAATTACAAATACTGTCGAAATAATTGTAATTATTATTAAATTAAATTTGGCAATAAAACCACTGAAGATGGAATTGGAAGAATCCCGAAATATTTGATAATTAAAGCATTTTAATTTACTTGAGCTCACCTGATAGTTCAATTGAACTTAAAAAAAAAAAAAAAAATTTTTCTTGTAAATAAATATTCAATAATAATCACAATTTGAATATATTATATTTTATATATATATGGAACTGGGTATACCGAAAAAATGATTTCTCTCAATGCAGAATCGGTAAGAAAATTCAGTAAATTGAAGAAAATTTTAAATTATTATTCATTTGTTTATAGTCAATTTATTAGTTCTGATATTATTATTTCGTAGATTTCGTATGTTTATATACTGATGATGAATCATCAGCATACATACGATGTTTAAGTGTAGGTCTGAATTTTTAAGTTATATCATGATATTTACTAAATGAGAAAAATTTCTAAAATAATGCGAATGAAAATAGATGCAAAAAAATCTAATACAATAATTTTAAATAAACCGAGAAATCTAACACGACTTAATTATGACCTAATTCTTAAGATTAGCCTTGATAAAAAAAAAAGAAATAAAATTAAATTATAATACTTAGGTATTCAACTCAACAAAATGCTATATTCACACATGTAACTTTTTCTGTAATAAAACCCACCGATAAAGCACATATACGTAATAACGCTATATTATTTTTTTTAAAATGCTTTTAAGTCCAATAAGCTGAAAGTTTAAAAAAAGTAGTGGTTTACCTAAAAAAATCAATGTAATGATTGTATATATTAAATAATTAGAATATTAAAAAAAAGATCATGCAATTTATAAAGCCGACTTATGATAAAGATGTAAATATGCCCTTGTGAGAAAAAAAAATGTTATACCCAGTTCTGGTGAAATTGATACCATGACATACGGTATGATATTTTAATAACATAAAAACGAAATTTTAGTAAAATCGATCCATGTTTGAACCCCTCAACTCAATCTTGAAGATTTTATTTATTCCAAAAATCATAAGATATTAAGTTTAATTAATTGGCACACATTTAAATGATCGCCTGAAAATACAGAAAATACCGCCTAAAATACATAAATTGATCGTCTTAAAAAAATAAATTACCGTTTAATGGTATTTTTTCTTCATTTTCACAAAGTTAAAAAATATTAAATTCTAGTAAATTGACCATGGTAAAGAGAGAATTGTCCTCGGCGATATGTTTTGTATTTAAGGCGGTATACTTTTGTTTTTGAGGCGATCAAATAATAATATCCGATATTAATTATTATTATTTATAAATTATAAATATCACAAATTTAAATTTTATTATTACAGATAATAATTAATGCAAATGTAATATATAACTAGTTCTTAAAGATTATTTCGTTTCTTCACATTATACAGATGAGAAATATATTATATTTTTAACAGACATATTATACCTTTAACAGATATTATTTGTATTTAGTTTGTTTTATAAGTATCTGTATGTGGTGCATAAGCATATATTTTTTCTATCAGGTTTCAGGTATATTAGGCATAAATTTCTCCATCCTGTTAGGTGCTCTTAAAAAACGACTATATTTTCTTTATAATTGCATTTCCTTTAAATTGCGTACATTATATTTGTCTTAATACAAATATTGAAAAAAGTCTATTTTTATTTGTCAAAGTTTTTAATAATAGGTTAAATTGTGGTAATCAAAAATGTTGTCACCGTAGGCGTAGAACCTAACATATTTCTTTGTTATGCGCTTACATAATTGTAAACTTGAAATTTTTTCTATTATTAGATTTATTTCTCAATTGATTCTTTTCATTTTACAAAATATAAAATTAAACCTTCATAACTGGTACGTTAGGTTCGTTTGATAATTGAATAAACAAAATAGATTTGTGTAACTTACAGTTACTGCATTTAAAAAGAAAAAAATGGCATAAGCAGGTAACATTAGAAAGGTAATAAATACTTGAAAATAATGGTTGGTAAAAAAAAAATCAAATAAAAGAAATACTGTATGTGAGTGTTTAAGGATTTATGAAAGAACGAAGGAGCTTTCTGAACATACGAAAAAATATATGAAAAAAAAAATTCAAGAAGGCTACATTTTCAAAGTACTTTAAAATTTAAGCATAGGCATTTTTTCCAAATACATATATGTATACTTATTATTTAAATGTAAACAAATGTGTCCTTATAATACCAATTAACAATAAAAAGAAACAAACGTACATATTCTTCGATTGTCGTCTACGATTGTGAAATTCGACAAAGTCAGAGATCTCTTTATTCTTATATTGTAAACTTTTTATCTTTATTTATATATTATTCAAAATCGTTCACAGTTACCAGGAAATATAAATTATGAAATTGAGAATATTTTTAATTATACAACAAAAAAATCTCTATTTATAATTACAATACTTAATACATATTACTGATGATACTCGATGATATTTTGCAAAAACGTTTTCATTTATCAAACTGTAGATTTTCGATGTGTTATTATTTGTGGGTATATAATATGATATTGAGTGAAGGGTCGATGAATATAATGCCTAAAAACAAACCATCCATAAATATATAAAATTCACCCCATTTCATCAGCATCATATCACATATACGCTATTATATATATGCTATTATTATTATTAATATTATATGGATGATAAATGTATTCTGTATTTACGTTGATTATAATAAATGTGTATATATTTATATAATGTTTCTACACTTTTCATATCGGTATCATAATACTGCCGCATATAGCACATCAGGGCGCGAGGTAATTGAATTGAAAGCGTTGTCATAGCAACGGCACTCTTCGTGTTGAAGTCTATACCCTATACGAATATATGGTGTTGGCTGCCATATTTGCTTTTGCCTATGCTTTATAGTCACCCGCATTCATACTCCGATATTTTACGCATAATATACAAATATATATAAATATAATATAAATATAATCATCATTCATCCACCTACACAGACAATTTTCCAACAGAGTCACCCAATTTATTATATATTTTCGATATACAACAAAAGTATATTTGAACAGGATGTGCAAAAAGATTTATAAACAAATAATTCATAATTCAAAATGAAATGTTTTTTAATTGGACTACATCAATTTTATATTAGTTTGTTTACTTACAACACAATAAGTTAAATAAATAATCATAAAAAAAAACTCAACGTTTTTCATAAATTACACAGTCGAATATTTTGTCGGATTTAGAAATTTTAATGAAAACGATTATTGAATGACTGTTTTTCAGCAAAGTCATTGTTCATTTTTTAACTCACCTTACAAAATGAATGCACTTAATAATAACAAAGAAATATTTCTTTGAATATTAAATTTTGGTTACCCTATTTAGAAAATTTGATCTAACCAAACCAAAGAAAAAAAAAAAAAAAAAAACTGAAAACCAATTACATTCCCATCACAGAAATATGTCTCACACATAAAATTCAACCGTTTCTATGACAACATCCGTTTTTACTCATCCTCTAAAAATTATATAGGGCTAAAATATAGTAAATATATTACAGGCAGTTAGGCACCTTCTTTATCACAATATCATCTCATGTTGAGTTTGCATAAAATGAAAGTATCACGGTTTTATGTGCCTGTGATATACGCCACTTTTTATTTTATATATTATATCTATTATCTATCATTATCCATCTGATGCTTGTATTAGTGTTGTATTATTATTAATATATTTTATGTGTCCCCTATTATTTTACCTTTTCGGATAAACTGAACTGGGATTATAGTGCTATTGTTTTATTTATGTAGAAGTAATATATAAGTATATATGTTTGCTTATATAATAATGATGTACTTGACTAACTTATTATACTTAAAAGCGTATCTATGTATTTTGGGATAATGTGAGACTATACTAGTTGTTATATATAATGTAGGTGTATCATTAAGAAAACCGAGAACAAGATATAACCATTGATATTATTCATCTAACTAGTCTTATCACATACATGTGACATGTAATCCCTAGGCGATGCTAAATTTTTATCATGTAAAGAAATCTATTAAAGGCCGACTCTAATTCCAAATGTATTAATAATATTGAATAATGACACGTGCAAATGTTGGAGAAAAGTATGCTTCGATAAGATTTTGACGAATTAATTACGCATAATAATTAAAAGTCATCGGATTGCAAATAGATTATTATACAATTTTCTTTTTTCTTTTGCTAATTAGAATAAATTTGAGTCGCTTTCAAACTATAGCTATATGAAAACAATAATAAATTTCATAGCTAAAAGAGAATATTTATCATTAATAATTAAAATTAAAGTCGAAATTAGTATTCAAAATATTATTTTTTAAATTTGATAATTTTTGTATAAGTCAAAAAAGATAAAAGATTTTTTTTTTAATTGTTTTCATATTCAAAATCAAATTGAAAAAAGGGAAAGTCTGTTAGTATATTTGATCATTTTCATGTGGAACTGTTTTATATTTTTATTCGAAGAAAATCTCAAAGAAAATAATTTATTTCTGTATTTGAATTTTTGATACTATTTGATAAATTTCTAAAAGCATACATTAATAAATAAAATATGTACTTATACATAGATTAATTATATATATTGGATCCGTAGTTTAAAATATAAAATATATTGGGCCATTTCCACACATAGTGTAAAGTAAGTAACGATTTTTTATTTTTCTTCTTTTACATCTCACACCCAAAATATAGTTTTAATTGAAAAGTGATTTATAGCGTAGTTGTATATTTTAAAATAATGAACAACTACGTTTTACATTACTTTTTAATTAAAGTTATATTTTGGATGTGAGATTTAAAAGAAGAAAAATAAAAAATCGTAACTTACGTTACACTACGTGTGGAAAGGCCCTATTTCGATAAAAATTATGTATGCATATAAAAATAAAAATTCATAGTACACAGAATTTATAATAATCATTAAAATATAAGGAATATTATGAATGAAAAACAAAATGAATTAATGTTTGCACTGTGATGGAAATCTATGACGGAAGATGACCTTAACTTTTTATATATATTATTATGTTTTGGCGCAAGCCTTGTTTGTTTTTGGTAACTAGAATTAGTTGTAATTGTAAGCTAATTCTACGAGTTACAATCGAACCTACAACGGCGTATTTTAACTCGTAGAATTAGCTTACAACTAATTCTAGTTACCAAAATATAATAAAATAGGTTTAAACAATTAATTAATATTAATTAATTAAATTAGTTCTTTTAAGGTTGTTTATCTTTTTAATTATATCGTATTGAATTTAATGGGAATTTTCTTAAGATTTATAATTATTATTTTAGTTGTTTCAATTTTAATGTAGCATTTAATAATACGTCAGACTCTTTTTTATATACCCAATGAAATCTATAAGACGCTCTTGAATACCATTTAAAATACTTACAATTTCTGTGCGGTTGTTTTTTTTATGTTGACATAAATTATATTTTATACAACATTTCATACATTATCCGTATAACTGTTTTACAAATGTATGCAGTTATCAATCTTATTTCTATTTCATTCCATACAAATTTACTATGATTTATATGTATTTATAACAGCTTACAGTTATAATTCAATTTTAAAATAAAATTACTTTTATTTACGATCTTAAAGTTGTTTATTTAAAACTTTTATTTTTATTTTATCCAAGCTATATGTAACTATTTAAATATATTTCAAAACTTTTGAAACTAAATTAATTTTTCTTGAAATTAGTTGAAAATTGTAAACTGTTTTAAATTCATATAAATCATTTTGCCAATTCGTATATATACCATATATGCAGCAAAATAGAACGTGAGTCAATTTTAAAACTGTAACTTAACTGTAACTGCTTCAAATTGTTTGTTGTGGTGAGTAGTTAAAACCTAAGTACATATTTCTTAATATTTAATTAAACAATGTGTTAATGAAAATCATTCAAAATTTAAAAAAAATCCATTAAATATATATTAATATATTAATAAAATTAATTTATTTTCGGATATTATTATTTAATCGCCTAAAAAACAAAAATACCGCCAAAACTTATCGCCAAGGTCAATTAACTAGAATTTAATTTTTTTTTATATTAATTAATTCAGCCGCCAGAGCCTTTTTGTGAAAATGAAGAAAAAATACCATTTTGCCGATATTAAATATGAATTAAATAGATATTTATTTTTTCAGCTGATTAATTTCTGTATTTCAGGCGGTACTTACGGGCGGTACTTGCGGGCGGTACTTTGTTTTTTCGTGCGATCATTTAAATGTGTGCCCGTTATTTTTATTGAAATAGTATTAATTTCAATAAAAAAAACATAACAATATTAACATTTAAAAAGGTTTTTGATGCATAGCTGATTGTTTATAATTCATTTATCGGTTTATTTGTCCTAACATTTAATAAGTCTAGTTTTTTCTTACTGAAAACCGAATAATTCTTATTAAATATATTTTGAAAATACATTTTGAATATTTGGAATTTAGTATTTGAATTACAAAACACAAATAAATAAATTTATTTTAAATATAATTTGCCTTACAGTTAGTTAACTGTACCAGTACTAATTTTAAATCAATATTTGATTTGTATATGAAATGGAATATTTTAAATCAATTATAATTTATACTGCTTCATTTTTGAGAAATTTTTAAATGTTGAAAAAAGAGTACAATGATTTGGTACAATACTTCCATTTCAATTCATAAGCTGAATTTAAATAAAATTTTATATGGAAAAATAATTTTAAATTTTATTGAAAAAATGACGTCAAATTAAATAGTTTAAACTTATAATTTATAATAGTTTAATTTAAATTAAGTTTCAACTACAAATGATGAAATGAGCTTTAAATTGATAGAAGAACATTCTGATCTTTTAATATAATGAGTATTGCGATCTTCATGAACCAAAATTTAATAATAGATCATTAACAATAATATTTAACGAAAATTTTACGGCAACTGATATTTTTATTTTAGAAATATATTACAATTATAATGAAATTTTTAAAGGAAAATGAATGATTAAAAACGTCTTTATATGAAGCACTGATGTTGAGTTTTAAAAAAATGAATTAGAATTGAATCATTGAAAAAAAAAGTACCAAACATATTTTTATTACATATTGAACATCCCTGCTGTGTTTCTGTGTAGACTTCAAATTATATTAAAAATGATTTACCTTAGCGTTTTACCTTGTACCTTAATTACTGATAACTTTTGAATGAAACAATTTTTGGAATTAAAATCTTGATGATACAAAATAGCGCCTTTAGCACAAAAGCAAGTATAAGATATTTTCTAAATATGTAAACAATTTTATGGAATGATGAATGAAATGTGTACAAATGTAGCGTACTATGCCATGAAATGCCCCATACATTATTATATAGAATAATATATACATTAGGGTGAACCATTTCTTATATGAAAAAATAAAAAGTTTGTATTTCGTTTCGGGGTGATGTTTACACAAAATGTTTATTTTCGAACAAAAGAAATAAATTAGCCAAAATTTGGAGTGCACCTGATCAACCCGTACCGTGTGCTTTTTGGAGAAAGTTTCAATTTTTTAACTAGATAAGTAATAATAGAAAAGAAAATGGAAAAAATTAAAAATTGTCTTTTTTCCAATTTATTTTTTTTTGATCATAAAGTATTAAAAACCTATTATTTATTGAAGGAAATCATAGGCGCCGGCTTTTGGAACAAGGAGTACAAGGGCAAAAATATTCTTCATGAGCAAAAAAAGGTCTTCTTCTGCCCTTAGAATACTACATGGGGTACAGGGGCTAATATATATTTATCGAACGTTTATCGATTTGAGTACAGGGACTAATTGCTACATTTTAATGTTTTCTATTTGAGTTCAGGGGCTCGAGCCTTTGAACACGGCAGTAGTCGGCGCCTATGAAGGAAATGAAAAAGCAAAAAATAATGAAAGGGTTCCTCCTTACCTAGAAAAAAACTTCAAAACAAAAGCACACGGCACAGTTTGATTCTGCCTTTTTTTCCGTAAATAAAAAGTCTGTATGTGCATAACCATCACCCTGGAAAACGACTAGTTGGTTTTTTGGATCGCCCTAATATACATGAAATTGGCTCCTAGCAACATAAGAATTATTGTGTCCATGTGCCGACGAAAATTGTATCAATCGATTGAAATCTTTAATATAGAAATATCATTCAATATAGCCTATCACATAAAAGATTTTTCTTTGTAAAACATTGTTTCTTTAAAACTTTAAATTAACTTAATTCGAATACATTCCAAATAAATATATAAATGGTTTTCAAAGTCAATAATTACTAATCATTAATTCGTTTTAGATTCACGAGCCCCAAGAAATAAAAAAAAAAATTGTGATAAGACGTAGCAAAAACGAGAATCAATAAATTATAAAATACTACAAATATTTACTTACCAACACAAGAAAAGGAAAAGAATTGAAAAAATCATATTTGAAAAATGTTAGATGGAAATTATACTCATTTAAAATAAAACTCGTTTTATGTTTCTTACTTATTCAATTTCATAACTGCAATGCATGCAAAAATAATCACAAAAAAAAATTAATGACAAAAAAATCTTATATACAAACACTCATTTTCAATATAGCAATAATATTATAGTATATAAGAATGAATATTCGTAATCCCTTCTTCCCTTGCATTTTCATATTATATGTATATTTATTTAAGTATATCTACGTAGCTACAATGTACATTCTTGTTGACATGTCTTTCATTTTTTTTTTATCTGGTGACATGGTACTGCTGTGTGCGGCTGTACCTTTGTATACATATATCGATTGTAGAATATACATGGCTTAGCAAAAGAGGGAATTTTTCTTTTCATAAAAAAAAACACCCTTAGATGTCAACTGTCGCATGGGTGGGACTTATATTTACACATAAAAGTGCTCAGTTTGTGTACATATAATTCATGTACCTAAGCGCACATAAAAATATGCTGACTTATATTTGTGGATGTGGGTACATAATGTGCGACCGTACGGTAATACAAATACTATAGAAATACCATCTCTCGTGGTGATGACAAACACACGAGGGATTATGCTTTTTCTGAATTGGGAGTTATAATGAATTGTTTATATACCTACGCTTCGTCCCTTCATCATGATCATATATCCAAATGTGCAAAACATAATACATACCAATTCTATTCTACTAACAATTTCAGCTAACATTATATATAGATATTTTATATGAATATAAGGAAAATTGTAATATAAGCCGTAAATAATACCACTTCTATCTCTATCAAGATATATCTTGTGTAATATTATATTGATTCGTTTAGTTATAGTTTCTATACCTTTTGTATCTGGTTTAATATATTTTCTTTAATGTGTTTGTGTGTACGTGGTATTTTTTTTGTGATGTACACAATTTTACCATTAAATTAATGATTTTGTAATATGACTTTTATTTTTAGTTTTTCTCTGCTATATCTATATATATGAAAATTTAAAGTTTTTCTTTTAGTTAATCTATAAGAAAACGCTTGCGAAAACTACCAATTATTCCATTCTAATTTTCAATGGTAATAAATGTATTTTCCATATCATTGTCACTGTCAGTCTACATTTTATAAATATCACAAAAAAAATAGCAATGTAAGTAATTAATATGAAATCAACACGAGTTGGCGTAGTGCTTAGCAGTATGCAATGCGGAGAAAATATTTTAATTATGAATATTTTCTTTGTTTGGGTTTTTTTAATGGAGGAACGTTCGGGGAAGTAATAAATTATTATAGCTAACGCAAACAATTCGCATGACAACAATTAATAATGATTATATATATGTACTGTATTTAGAATAAACGATGGCACTGATTTTTTATTAAATGATCAAATTTATTGATAGCTTAATGCTTGAGCTTATATGTAATTTGATTCCAGCATTAATGAAATGATGGTTGTAAATTTGTAATCATCATTAAGATGATTATTTCTTGATAAACGTAGTGCTAATCTCAATTTTTAATTAATTTATTTATATTTTGGTTCGTTTACAAAATCTAATAAATAGAAGCATGTTTTTGTTTATCACTAAAATGAGTTCAATTAATTTGATGTGCTATGCAGTAAATTAAGTATAAGTATTAAAGGCATATAAGAAGACTTAATGTTATATAACGCCCCGAGTGAACTTTATCACCTTTTGAAAATTAACGCCTCAAATAATTGTTTACACTTAAAATAATAATTATTATAATTATTAATGTTATCATTAAGTGAGCATATATTAATATTGTAAATGAATATAAGAAATATTGTCAGAATGTAAAAACTAAAAACAAAATTAAGCCCCAAATTTGTTAATTACAAAAATCGAGAAAATATAATTCTTGCGCCATATTTCGAAATTGTAATAATGCGACGTCAAAGAGTTCAAATCAATTCAAATCAATTCAAATATATTTTAAATTATTCATTTTCTTTATCAACAGGTTTTTCTTATTTATTTATTTTTTTGTCAATAAATATTAGTTTACATTTTTTTCCAGACACCAAGCGATCAGTATGTGGATAACGAAGCTTACCGGTATATAATGTTCGTGATCATTAAAATTAAAACTACAAATGCGTGAGCAAAAGGTTTTTTTTTTTTTTTTTTTATTTTTAAATCCATAATTTTTATACTTATTATAAATTATTTAATTTTATTTAACTACGTAATTTTTAATTTTATTTACTATACTTACAACTTTAATATACGAGTATTTCAGATTTAAGTAATTTAAAAAAATTTACGATTTAATGCTATGTACGATAATTCTAATTATGCTTTACTAAATAGTGACGCGAAACTTGCTCCTTCAGCGTTACCTTTGTTAAGTTTTTTTTGTAAATTGCCCAAGAGCAAATTTGAATACAAACTAAAACGACCAAATAAAGAACGAAGTTAGATTCTGTTGTTAAACTATTTTAATTTATAAATATATTTCTAATACAATATTTATATTAAACAAATTATTATGCATTTATTAAAAAATCATAGAAAAGTCACTTCAGACTTCAAGCAGAATACATATCCATCATTTGCGCCACAACATTTTTGAATTTCCCATAACTTTTCAATAAATAAAAATTTAATATTATAATAAATAAGCATATTTGAAATATTTCAAAAGGCATGTAATAAAAGTCTAGAATTTCGAAAAGAAACGGATTATATTTCTATAGCTTCAATATTCAATTCATGACAATTTCATTCACAACAGTCGTCTTTGCAAATTCAAATTCAATGCTATATTTTCATATTCGCGTACAATAATAACGATAATACGATTCAACAATTTCTCATAATAATAAATTATATGCAATACATGTGGAACATGAAGTGCATTATAGATTTGATTTTTTTTTTGTTATCTGTTCACTCCTCCTAATCTGGGGAACTAGTGGCTGGATGGAGATAATACCTATAGGGTGACCGGGTAAGGTTTTAACCACAAAACGTTAAATGTCATGGTGAACGGTCAAAGGTCATTTTTTTACGTAACCTGAAATATCCCCCACTGAATTAACCCCCACTTTCAAAAATATCCCCCACTTCTAAATAAAAAGAGGGGATTATGTCATTGGTTGTTACTTAATTCCTAAAAATATTTTTTACTGACATAACCCCCACTTTTGAATTTATTTATATTTTTTTTATAGAAGAGGCATAAGCCGCATATAAGGATGAAATGATAAGAAAATTGTAGTTTATTTTATTAATAATTAATCTTAAATCTTAAAATATTTAAGAAGTAAAACAAATAATATAGTAAATATATATATTTATATTTTAAATGAATTAACCCCCACTCTTTTTTTAAAGAGTAGGGATTATGACAGTGATAGTTAATTCAGTAAAAATATAATTCAATAAATTAACGCTCACTTTTTATTAAAAAGTGGGGATTATGTCAGTGGGGGATAATTCATAAAACAATTTTTTACTGACATAACTCCTACTTTTTTAAAAATTATTATTATTACAAAAGTGGGGGTTATGACATTAAAAAATATTTTTGAAAGTGGGGGATAATTCCGGACACCGGTAGATAAAGATAATACTTATACTATTGTAAAGTGACCGAAACTTTTCTTGACCCCAAAAAGTCAAAGGTCATGAGCAAATTCAAATGTTAATTATTTTTTTTTTCGTTTTTATCCCTTCTAATCTTAGGAACTAGTATGGCCGGATTTTTTTTATTTTTTTTTATATATTTAGAGATTCTTTTTAGTATTTAGTATTTTTAATATTAAATACAGATAATTTAAATAATGTATAATATAAGTAAAACACAAAAAGATCTTGAAAATTTAATTAGATATACAAAAAATGATGGATGTAATTTGTTTTTTTTTTTTTTTTGAAATAATTTCAGTTATTTGATAATAGTTAAATAATAATTTAATAAAGTTGAATACAAACATAAAAAAATAATGATAATTTGTGAACCACAAGCTCGAAAGATTAATGTGTATTGCAGAAATATCTCTCTACAGGTGACAATCGAAAAAATTATTAATTTATACCAACCGTTGTCGGCCTCCAATTAGACGGACCCCCATATTGATCTAATATTGGTCCGCGGACCCCAGATTGGAAATCGTTGAATTAAGACTAAATAAATAAAAGAAGTGCTTATTAATTCATAATTGTAATAAAATACTTATACAGAATGTTATGCACATAACGAATGGCAATCATTTAAATCTGTTTCTTCTGAACGAATAAGAAAGTATTATTCTCATTAAAAATGATATATGAATAGTCATCAAGTATGAAAACAAATTTAAGTCATTTTTATTTCATTAAAAAATTAAAAATCACAATTAACATTGCCGTAATATTTACATTTTAAGTACTGCATTTACCACTTATAAGTTCTATTTATTATTTGTATAAAAATAACATGAATGAATTAATTTTTGGTTGTATACCTTAGGTAAGTACATAACATAATGCGACTCGCGTATTCCATTTCTATTTATTTTTTCTTGTTTATATTTCCATTTATAGTCGCCATATCAAATTCAACTACCAGAAAGTTAAGTTGTAATTACGTAATGGCTGCTATTAATTTTCACTTTTTTGAATAGCATTCTGTCAACCATTAAAAAAAAATCTGTAGTAAATAATTGTGATAAATGGAGGGGTTTCAGAGTACTTTAGCTGCACAAAGAATATTTGTCAACCCTTATATTCTTTTTTTTTTATATTTTCATTATATATTTGTGTATGTATTTATTTATTTTTTTTTCTATCCATTCTCAAATTAAATGCTATGGTTGTATCATATATATTAAAACGTGTTTTATGTATATTTTCTAAAATGTAATGTATCATATACACAATATTTTATCGTATCAACAAAACAACGTATAATATTGACGAGTTAACAACCCTTCAGGATGTCAACAGCACCATTTTATATTATGATGAAAAATATATGAATTTCAACCCCCTGGGTTTTTCAAATGTTCTGGTAATTTTTCTTCTTTTTTTTTTTGCATATGCAAGAGAGAATTTTTTTTTTACAGCATCAACAGCAGCACGATCAGCAAAGTAACTAGTAAGCATATTTATCTATACATAAAATAAAATATAATATATACAATGTTGAAATGTTATGCTTATAATATAGCCAATGTAATACACAATGCTGGCATGAGTTGTGCATAAGAAATACGGTTCATTATTTCATTTAGACGAGTCTTTAAAATAGAACTCAAAAAAACATATTATTATTATTTTTTTTTCCTTTATATTGACGAGAACATAGCTGGAAAAATATACTTCTAATGTATATAATGGTGTTTCATAGATACGAGTTACGTAAAAAAAAAATGATATTCGTTAAGAGTTTGTATACAAATTGGTAGAAGTTGTTCGGGATGTTGATAATGATGTTGAATCATGCGTAACTGTATTTGAGTTCTGCTGAAAAATTGTATTGCTAAGATCCTTCACAAAAAGGGGATGAAGTACAAAAAAAAAATGTATGCTCTCGTAACTCCTTTCTGTATAATTTTTTCTAATTCTTTTTTTATTTTTGTAACAAATGAAAGGGAAAACGAAATGAGTTAGGTTCATTTCCATTTATGTTTTGTCTTCTTTTGTTTCCTAGCTGCTGATATTTAAATAGTTATTGTTTTATGTAAATACCTTAATTCTTTAGAAATATGCAACGAAAGTCAATTTTAATTATAAATTAAATTTATTTCTACACTTGAAACACTTGCCAGATTAAACTGTTTGAAAGTATTAGTGTAAATATAATAAACCTCAAAAAGTTTTAGAGAAACTTATTGTAAACTTTCTTTCCATTATGATAATTCTTCTATATTTTGTGTATGTATAATTTTATATCCTGCATAATATTCATAAAATATTTATGAAATTAGTAAGTAAATATGTCAGTTATTCAAATAACAAATGTAGGTATATAATAACAAATATATAAGCAGAAATTTTTGAAATGATTACAGAGAATATGACCACATCGATCCCCTTAAAATTGATAGTTTTAACTTTTGAATATGAACCACACAAGGCAATATACTAATGGTCCCCCACATGGTAATCAAACCAGTAGATGAATCAATAAGCATTTACTGTGTCGAGTTAATATCGAGTCTCGTAATTTTTTTATTGTAAAAATGTCGACCCCTCAACGCTAAGTCGAAACTCGACACTCGATGATTCATGCATTCTCAATGCTAATTGTTAATTAATATTCTGTTTTTGCAATTTTCTTAACTTATAATTATTATTAAATTTCTCGAAAACAAATATATGTTCACAGAAATCATGAATATACCTGTAATAGGGTCGCACAATTGGCGCTCCATCGATAGCACCCAAAGCATAATATTTATTGCCATCTTTTATAAGAGTATTAATAAAATAAAAAGAAAAATCTTTTCAGAATTGACTATTATGAGCAGTGTTTCTCATCATCTAGATAAAAGTATCTAAGATGGATGGATGGATTTAAAGGGGTGGATTAAAATCCTGCATTCAGGCCATCAAGCGGGCCCATTACGCTTCCCCATAGTAAGTAATGGATAGCACACAGGTTCGCTATGATACTGACAACTTCTACCAATCCCACATCCCTCCACCCTACCCTCCCCCCCCAACAGCTACAGCCGTAACGTCCGTACTAGTTCTAGTTGCTAGTTATCGGTATCGTTCCAACCAGCCCTCCGAAGCACCCCCAAAGAGATTCACCAACCGGTCAAAATTGTTTGAAAATTTATTTTCCAGTAAATACATAACTGGAAAAAAGCCTAGGCCATTTTTACAATTTTGACCTGATCGGGATTCGATCCATGGTCCCCATGCGCCGTAGCCTACAACTCTACCACTATGCTACGGTGTGGGTAAGTATCTAAGATAATAATTATCTATTATCTAATTTCAGATATAAAGATAAAGGAAAGATACAAATTTTATGTAAATTATCTAGATAATTATGTTTTAGTTAATTTAGTGATGTTACGAATTGGGCAGCCCAAACTACGATGTCTAAGCGGTCATATGTGAACTATGTCATAGATATGATAAATGTATATAGAAATAAAAAAATAAAGTAAAATAAAAAAAAAAATGGCGACGAGAATAAACAAAATTACACTTCTCTAGGGACAAGTGAAATTGTACGCAGGAGGTTGGTCTGCTCAATCTTTTACAAGATTTAATATTAATTCGTCTAATTGAAATTGGACTTGACAGAAAAATTCATGACCAAAAATTTCGAATAAAATTACTCTTTAACATTTGTTTTATCTGCTCTGGCTTTTGAGCAGCCTTTGAACTGGCCAAAAATTTGAAACGAATCAGGTCACGAATTTTTCCGTATACTTATTTGTATATTTGTTCTCAAAATGTAGAGGAATTATTACTAAATTTTGCAAAAGATTCGTGGCATCACTAATAATTTTTAAAATTTATGTTGTAAATAATATTTTTTTTCCATTTTTTTTTAAACCGTCAAACCTTTTTTTTTTTGCTCAGGCAAAATATGTTTAATTTATTATCTGAAAAATTATTTTTAGATAATTTTATCTAGATAATCTTGTGAAATCTAAAGAAATTATCTAGTTGATTTTTAGATAATTTTAAAGTATCTAATCTATATCGTTTAGCTAGATAATATTTTTCGTTATCTTTGCCAACACTGATTATGAGTCGTGATTTTTTGGTTTTGGAGGCTTTGGTACTTCCAAATTACTTAATTAGACAACAGCTGGCCACTAGGAGCTTGACTTAACGTAAACGGAAACGACCTTAAACGAAGTTTAGTTAATTTTTTCAACAAAATATTTTGTGGAATTGTTTTATTAACATCTTTCAATATTAATCATTTCTGCACTTAAGACTCTTGTGCTGTAGTATAGGTCGCGCCTACTATATGTTTGATGGAGGCACTGATGGTGTCTTGCCTAGTGCGGATATACTGTATATAGTTATACTAGTGGTGAACCAAGTTTGCGTACTTTTATTATTATAATATGTATGTCATAATATACCTATAAATTTTTAAGAGTATATTCAATTAATATTCATATTCTTATTCAGCTTTTCGAAGCGGTGAAATAAATAAATAAATTTAAGTTTAACCGTTTGGTCACTAAAAAAAAAAGTACATTAAACATAAGGTTTAGTCACTAAAAGTAAGATACTACCTAAAAAATTACTTATCACATAAAATCTTTTCTTTTTTTTTTAAATTAAACCAAATATACCAAGTAAAAAGAAACGAAGTATCTGTAAATCTACACACACATCAATTATTTTTAATTTACCAATGATGCGTTATACAATTCGGCATCGATCCAATTCTTTTCAGTATTATTTTTTTGATATTTTTTGTTCTGTTTGTATCAAATCTATTATTCTAAAAAAATAGAAAAAAAAAAAAATTGGTACCTAATTGCGTGCAGCAGCAGATGTATTGAATAGTTGTTTTTGTTGCGTTTGAAACATTTATTCCTTTATGATAAATTATTGTTCTTTGTTCAAATGAAATGGATATGAGTATTTTGAAAATTGAAGATATTATTATGTGTGCGTACCTTAAATCATGCACAGCCACATTGATAAAATCTCCTTTTCTCGACAAACGCTTTGATTTGTTATCAGTTTCTATATTTCTGTATACATTACGCAGTTCATTTCTATTATTAAAACAGAAATATATATTAGTAACAGTTGGTTTAGTTCTGTTTATATATATCTAAACGTACATTACAATTTCGTTATTTTCACTCAGACTTGCAATTATTTGTGAATGGTATTTCTTCTATTAGAGGAACAACAAAAAAAAATCGCTTGAAGCCTTATTGCTATTGTTAATAAGCAACAGAATCATACCTAGACAGACATTGTTTTCTTTTCTTTTTTCCTTTCTCTATTCATTAAATTATATAAAATAGAGTTTATTTAGATTTTGTGTTATTATTTCTTTGAGAACTTCCCACCAGCACATATAATAATCAGTGTATTTGTTTTCCATTAGGCAAATAGAAAAACATTATCAACTATTTTAATTTGTTGATATGTATTTGCTTTAATTTCGATTTTGTTGTCATTTTTTTTTATAAACTTTTAATTTTAAATATTATCTTATATAGGAAACGCATTTTATATAGGAATTAAAAACGATATGTTTTTTGCTTCATTAAAGAAAATATATATATACAATTATACAAAACTGGATTAGAATTTTTTTCTTTCATGTGCTTTTTTCTATGTCGAGTTGGGTGGAGAGTTTTTTTATTGTCTTCTACCATGATTTTTTCTGGTTACATTTGGTTTTCTAATTAACGTTTATAAGACAAATTTAAAAATAAAACTCAAGATTACTTTAAAATAAATAAATAAAATTCAAAAAAAACTTGTATGTCATAAATTAATTATGTTCTCTAGCCACTGCCTAAACATATATTTGTTTTAATTCCACGATCTCATGTGTTTTTGGTCCATGAGATCGGATTTTGTGGCTGAAGATATAATTATATATATTTTTTAATTTTTTTCTTTGGTTGAGTAGTATTTCAGTATAAATTGTTTAAAAGACAATGAATTTCAGATTTTTAAATATTTGTTTTGTAAGGGCGTTCAAAAATTTTGGAAATTCAGGAAAGTTTAAACTTTTGTTAGTTTAATAGAAATATTATCCAATCAAGGTTAGAAATGAAAATTAAATTAAATATTTATGGAATTCAATTAATAATTATAAATGCTAAATGAAATTGCATTCTCAAACGAAAAGTTTTATGTGTTCTTATGAAAAATTTTGTATATTTATAGAAATCTAGAATAAAATTCAGTTTATATGTGATCAATAGGTACCGTACCTACTATTTATTTTTTTTTAATTTGGAGAATCCGCTTTTCGAATATTAATTATTTTTAACATGAAAAAGTTATCAATTAATCGTCGACAAGTAATTAGTACAATTTTTTTTTACGCTATAAGCGCAGCCAGAGAATACAAACCTTTGACTATGTACAATATGGAGTGCTAACATAGTGCATTTTGCATATAAAAATGATGTTAATAGTTCTGGACGATACCTTCATAGTCAAACACATATATTTTTGTACAGTGATTTTTTTTTCATTTTTGGAATCTGTACTATAACATAACAGCATCGCCATTAGACAAGTTCTGACACGATCTATTTCGCTTGGATTTGATCAAATAATGACCTTCACACCAACGAAAGCTATTATCAATTTTAGTGTGAAATGGTAGGTAATTTATAAAAAATGCTACCATTTTTGAATTTCATATGTATTAGAAAATTATTTACACGTTTCCTCTCAGCTCAGTGCACACGATAATAAATAATTGAACTCATACTTCACAAATACATTCATACAATTTCTCCCTTTTTTTTTCATGTAAATTGTTCATACTTTTCCGTTAAATACGTTTTATTTAATAATAAATTAAAAGCGAACGCACATCAACAGATTTGTATGTAAATATGAAAGGGCCTGTCTAAATAGAATGAGATCAAAATCCTTATGATATCATAGAATTTTGCGCTGATACAAAAGATACCCACTTAATATAAGCCACTATAAACACAGTATTATTGTAAAATGAAAGGGAGGGAACACAAGAGAGGCATTATATATTAAGTAATAGCAGAGGTTATGTACATGAATTGTATAACTGGTATTATTGATTCCCTCAGGGGTTGCATTGATATATTAGAATACATACTAGGTATGTAATCTAATTCCATATAGGTTTTGGATCTCGCTTTTTTATTTCAATTATTATTATTTTATTTTTTTTTACTTTTCAATATTTTCTTTTATGTCTGATGTCAGTTAATAAATATATTTGTATGTGCTGGCTTAGTGTTTTTTTTTAAATCCATAAAGCATTCAAGTGTTTCTATTTTCTACTTTCTAATATATTGCGTATATAAACAGATATTTATAATATGCATATATATATATATAAATTATATAAATAAATGTATTTATTAGTATTTTAAAACTTTTGTAAATTTTAAATGTCCTTGCCTGCGTTTTTATCCCAGATTTTGATATATACAATATAAAATATAAATATATCAAGATCTGTTGTTTTTATATTCTGTTACATTTGTTTAGCTGGAAAAGGAGTAATGTTTAGATATTTTTTGGTTTTGGTTTTTATTTTGTTTTTTTGGGTTTTTGTTTCTGAATAAAATGTTTGATAGAAATATGTAAAGGATTATTTTGTACTAATTATATATTATGTAATATATTTAAATTTGGTAGTTCCATAAGATATTCCTTCCAATTTATATATTTTCCATTCAAATATTTCAGAGAATTTTTGTTTATACCTTGTGTTTCGTATCGAATTTCCATAGGATACAGGGTGTATCAACAAAAGTTTCTACATATCCTTTTACTTTATTTTTGATAAATTTAAAAAAACAAGCTGCCAATGAATTGGTACATGACTTTATCACCTTCTTTGTCCAATAGATAAAATCTATTTAAATCGAAATATCCATTTAATAATAATTATGGTACTTAAATGACTTCAATATATTTGTACGCTGATAGAAATAACTTCGGTATATCTGTATTAGATGAAATATATTTAATTAATATAATCATTAGAATATATTTGCGATGCACATGGTTCGAAAATATCATGATATTTTGCATAAATATAAAATATTTTTAATATATATTTATAAATATCAATAATATCTGATATTTTCGCACAAGTTTTTATATTTGTCAATGTTTCTGAAACAAAAATAAGAAAAATTATATTTTTTCAGATTTTTTATCTAAGTCGACAAATTAGAATTCATTCCATTAATTTTTCTAAAGCCAAATATTTTTAAAAAAGTATAAAATAAATAAATACATTTTTTCTAATTTGTTTTCATCAAACACCAAAATATCATTTGATATATATATATATATCAATTGAGCCCTGGTCATGCATATATAATATATATAATATTTATCTACAATAAATAAATTTTAATTATTTTGAATACAATATATTTGTCGCAAATTTAATTATGAGATATAGCTTGGCAACGTTGTTAGCATTGTTAGGCTGGCCACCGTTTTTTTTATAAGCCCCTCAATATCCCAATGAACAGCCTGCCAAGGGTATGGGTTGTAATTTCAAAATTAAATATTGTCAGGCTGGCGTTACATTTTCTCCAGCCTGACCATATTTTCTTCTAAATAGGGGAGCTTAACATAGCCCGACAGTGCTTTTAGGATGCCCACCACATCCTCTAAACACTACATTTATCCAATAGACAACCTGAAAATATTGTCAGGTTGGTGTCAAATACGCGAAATATATATTTATATATTA
>JAABKK020045105.1:0-12395 GCA_011634745.2 Catotricha subobsoleta | reverse complement strand
ACTACATTTATCCAATAGACAACCTGAAAATATTGTCAGGTTGGTGTCAAATACGCGAAATATATATTTATATATTATATTAATATATATTAACCCTTATCCACTCCCAATAAAAAGTCCTTAATCCGTTTCGGGTGGGTCAAATTGAACATTAGCGTTTTTTGTCTAAGCGTGTCCTCAGTAGCGACCATCTTATCTAGAATATAACAAATTCTATTTTTTTAAGTATATAATATAAATCGCAGTAAACAACAATTTATAGTAAAATTTGTTTTATTACAAGCCATAATATTAATATACAAATGTAATACATACAGAAATTATGTCCTCAAAGATATTACTATATATTCCTTACTTTATATAGGTGACAGATATTATATATTTATTATATAAATATCACTCTTTTCTAATTAATCGATTAATTAAAAAACTCAAGAAAGATATTGTTAAAAAAAAATCTTTGGAACACCTTGTATATTGAAATTTGGCAGATCTCCTTTAAAGGGAGAGGTATACGTATAATAACAGTATAGATCTCAGTTGTAAATAAAACATTTAATAACACAAAATATATTTATTTCGTACATTAAACATTCATTTGTAATATTTAATCTAAATCAATCGCAAATATTCTATAACTAACAAAAAGTAAATAAATATATGAAAAACAACGACAACGACAACAGAGAATAGACAAGGGCAACTACTAAAGTTTATTGTGGACACAATTATGCCACGGCTAAAGTAACTTACAGCATTATATAAAAGATGTCGCTGTTAATCGATAATAAGATTTTGAATTGAACATCAGCAGAATGTATTTTGGTAATTAACATAATAATCAATTAATAACAAAAAAGTCTTCTATTTCCAAGAAATAATGTCTTAAATGAAACTGAAAATCAAAGAAATATTGTTATTCTTCAATTTATAACATGATAAAATCTGGAAATTTAATCGATCGATTTTATATAATTTATATATTTATAATTTTTTAATTTAATCGAGATAAACACGTTAACTACCAATAATATACATACGCAATATTTAAAAAAAAATAAAGAGTTTTTCGTTGCCTTTACACCAAAATATAATTAATTTCGGAAAATTATCGCAAAAATTTAATTTGTAAAACAATGTTATACTTATAATAGATTTTTAATACCCACAACAGATAATCGTATTATTTATAATATATTTTTTGCCAATTAATAAATAAATAAAAAGATCACATCAATTATAGCAGTTTCAACACTTCATTATAATATATTGTTGTTTCTACTAAATTATTGATAATTCGAGGAATTCCCAAAAAAATAAAATAAAATATTTTTTCTATTAAATAATTTATAACGTGTGAGAATATTCTTATATTAAGCACGCATATTTTATAGTTCATTTCTTACGAAATATGGATGACTGTTGCTTTTTATATTGCAAAGCAATGTTGTTGGTTAGTTGACATCTATTATTATATATTCAAATGGTTCTATGGCTTTGTTGGTCAGTCGCATTATAATGTATAAAACTATTTATTTATATTTGTTGTTAATATTAATTGGAATTAGTTTCTGCCTAACATACCTATATATTTACCTATCTATATATTAGCTATATTTGCAATACTTTCTGTATTGAGTATCGAGATTAGTAAGAACTACAGCGATGATATTATATGTATATCATACATGTAAGAGAATCAATTTGAATTTTTAAGCTTTAGCTTTTTGATTACATGTCTGTTAAATAAATTGAAGGCATAAATATTTGAGAACTTTAATGATATTATTCTGATATGAAATTTTAATTTCAAGTTATAATTCAATTTATAGTTTATGTTATTAACATTAATTTTAAAACCTATTTTTCTAGTATTATTTTAGTATATAACTATATAATCGTTTTGGGCTATCAGCCAGCTTCTTCTATACATTGGAATATTCTAATGTATACGTATAAGATTATGTATGTTATTTTATTATTTTGGATTAAAGAATAAATAAATAATAATAAAATGATTTGAAATGGACATCGGTTTAAAATGTTTAACGCTCCTCGTTCTAGTTGCCTAACTGTAACGCGGTAGCGGCGAAACAAGTAGCGACAATGTATTCTGTTCTTTTTTTTGTTGCTACAGCAATTTTTGATTGAAAACTATAGGGCTGGAGTAAAATCGGTTTGCGTATTTATATATGCAATGCTCTAGTGCCATTTAATAAACTATCAGATTGCATATACAGTAGATTCCTGGTAACTGGACCAACATCTAACCCAGCATTCACAGTCCGTTGTAATGTAAATCAAATAAGTTAAGATAAGATATAAGATTCTACATTAATTCAATTTCAATTAAATAAACTAAAGCGTCATGATTTCTCAATTAACTGTCCGTCACATTTATATATTCGAATGATATTCTAAGGTGGGCAAAATATATAGTAGATAACCGTCAACTCTTTTATTATTTACAATATTTAAACATTTATTTTGATTGCATCGAAAACCTTAAAAGTTTTTTTTAATTTCTTAAAATGAATGTGCGAATAAACATCTTATCTGTGTATTGCGGTCACAATAATAATTACCTATTTATTGGAATTTAGCCACGGTAAAAATCTTTACATTAAAAAATATATTTGTTTTTTTGCTATAATCATTTTAAAGTGCCTCTGATTTGTGGTTTTGAAATAAGTATA
Source organism: Catotricha subobsoleta (assembly GCA_011634745.2). NCBI lineage: Eukaryota > Metazoa > Arthropoda > Insecta > Diptera > Cecidomyiidae > Catotricha > Catotricha subobsoleta. The sequence goes on along the minus strand of JAABKK020045105.1, from coordinate 9,699 downwards.
CCACAGCAGGTAGATAAGAACGTTTTATGAAGCATACAAGATAAAAGAATCTTGGATTTTTTTTTATATAAGGACAGCATTACCTGACTAAAATATATTATTGTATTACTTCAATCTTTTTTTTGTAAAAAAAAATCAAATATTGGTTTGACAATATTTTTTTTGCACTTTTGGACATTGAGGAAAATTTACCTTCTTATTTTTACTGTTTTTTTTTGCCGCTGTTTTTCTTTTTTCACAAAAATAAAGTCTGGTACCACCATTGACAGCTTGTTCGTGTTGCAAAGTAAGAAAATATGCATTTTGCATAATTAAAAAATATATCAGATATTTAGAAATTTGATGGTAGTTACATTAAATTCAAAGCGATAATTTACTCCCAAAAGCTAGGTTGGTTTGATGATTTCTTGACTTGAATTTTTAAATACCATTTAATTTCATAAGTATGGGCGACGTACTCGTCGTTAAAATGAAGTCTCAGGAACTATTTGGAAATTTGTTCACTGGCACTTAATTTTTCCTCCCATATAAAGTCAAACCCAATATTAATTATTTGCTTTACTTGTAAAATTAATAAAATAAATTTAAATTATATGAATTCGTACATCCAGAAAGATTTATACTATTTTGTTTTTTGGTAATAAACATCAACACTTAAAATATCGGTTTTAAATTTATAATCGAAATTGATATTTATTAAATATTATTAGGCAAAAATAATTAGATAATAACAGCAATTTAATATCATTGGTAATAACTAATAATTAATGAGATTTATTTATGTTTATTTTCAATTACTTTTATTAAATGTCTCATTAATTTAGTCTATATAATATTTTACTTAAATTAACATATTTACATATTTTATTGTTACAATTTCTTTATATGTATCATATTTTGTAGAATTATATTTTTATCAATATTTCATTAAATTATTACAATAGACAAGAAATAATTCAATAAATATTCTGTTAATTTTCTTTTCTTTTTTTCTTTCTATTTTAAATGCGTAGGTTGTGTTCTTACGGTATCAGTGGATGAAAAATGTATAAGTTCTAAATAAGTGAAAAATCATCGTTTGTGATGGTATTTAGAGTAAATGTCTGTAATGTAATAATTAGAGTACAGCTATTCATATTTAATGTTACATTATTTTGTTTGAGGTTTAAATATTTTATCAACGATTATTTATTTTCACTGTTTATCTAGAATTGAAACGAATATGATTTTATCGAACATTTAAATTTATATTTGGATTTCAGATTTTATTTAGTTTACATAATTTAGTTAATGACTCAAAAGAAGTATTTTTCATAATTGCTTCGTTTTCTTTTTAAATTATAGGTCACATATATTTTCGTAATTTATCCAGTGTAGTATTATTGGCGTAACATTATATTATTGATAAAACCTATTTGCAATTTCAGTAACTAAACAATGTTAAATTAACAATAGTATTTAATTCAACTAGAATTTACATTTATTATATTCTCACTGTTATGCTTAAAAAATTATGGATTAATTTACATATTGAATTCATTATTTCATTTATAGTGATTTTACATGAAATATATCAAAATCTGTGCATGAAAGACATGACTGAAGCGAATAATATTTAAATATTTAATTTTCTTTGTCATAGTACCGCAATCTTCAATAACATTGTTTATACAAAAAAAAAGTGTTCTAACTTGTTCTAAATCGACATTCCATTCCGCCATGAACAAAATCAATGATTGGTCATCGTAATATACCTATCTTTATTGTTTTCCACATAGAATATCGTAATGAATATACATAATTATAAGCATTGGTGTTTAAAGTATTTTCCCACGTGTAAATGGAATATACGGTCTATTATTTTATTCATGATACGATTGAATCAAAGGAAAAAAAGGCTGATGAACTTATGGTGTTTCTTTTATTACTTTTTCAAAAAAAAAAATGATTTTTTATTCATCTCAGATTCTATTTCCTAGAATAAGACAAGAAAGACGAAGAGTAATAAATTTATTTTTTTATATGTTTCAGTAAATAAATTATTTGAAACAAAACCAAAAAAAAAAAAAAAAGTCAAGAAAAGCAAGCAGTGTAAAGCCGTGCTGCCGTGATAAATTTAACACCTCTTCTGAATATTAAATTAATATTTCTTATATGATTTTATAACACAAGTATCCAAAAACATATTAAAAAAAAGACTAAATTGTGTACACAGGTAATATATGTATGACTAGTGAACAGCATACTATCAAATCAAGTAATCTATGATTAAAACTCAGCAATATAATAAATTTAATGTACGGCTGATGACGCATAATAAAATGTTATTTATGTATTCTTGTACGATATTTATTATTTGTTGTAAATGTCAACGCGTTATAAACGTACACCCATTTACTAACTATATACAAATAAATATACAGAACTGTATACAATATACCTACAGAAACTAGGAAATAAAATACGCAGAAGCTCATCTCACAATTAGTGAATGAAGTTAAAAAAAAAAAGAAGAAATGATAACACCGCCATGCACAACCATTTTATCGCTATCAGGAAGTCATTAATCACAACGGATATTTAAAGTTTTTGACTATATTTTACGCTTCATTTTCTACTTTTTTTTTTAAGAATCATCGTCGGGTCATAAACATATCATCGTTTAAACAAATTTATTTATTGACAATCATTTTAATTTTTTTTTCTACTTTTTTTCTATCGATTCCGATAATGTACTAATTATGGAAATTTCTACGACCAAAAGAAATATGTAATTACATAAATCGTTTTATTTATACTATGGTTAAAGTAAGCAGCCAAACAGATCATATTACATATCCCACACACACCAAAAAGATTTCTTAAATCCATATTATATATTTAATTTTTTCAGATACTTTATGATGAGAACGACAACCACGAAAAACTAACAAAAATCAAAAAAAAAATATATAGCAGTAGCTACTACCGCTGCTGCTGACACAAATTATTATTTGAATTTATTTATTTTATTTTATTTTATTTTATGTTATTTCAGTATTTTTTTTTTCGAGATATTTAATCTTACAGTCAGAGGCGTTTAAAAGACAATTTATTGCCATTTAGGTTTTAAGTTTATTTAATTCGATTGATAATGTTTTGTTTGTTTGACTTTTACTATACTTAATTATCTGCCCACTGATCATTAATCTTTAAGGTGAGCAGAGAAACAAATGAAAGAATGGTACACAACGATTAGAGGACATTTATGCTTTGATTTGATATGATCTTTATTTAAAAGGATTGAATATCATATGTGAGATATTTAGATGTACTTAAAATATTTGAGGAAATGACTTTAAGCACCGTGGTAATCAAGAAATGCTACCTGTATGCTTTATCCATCTACGATCCGCTCAACGTACACAAAAAAAGACAGTTGCCGATCCGAATAACTAAGAAATAATGATTAGGTGACGAAATCTTCTCGAAAAGGACATTTTTGGTTTTGTTATGACCAGCTTTAATATACTAAAACTGCATTCCACATCTGCTGGAACTTCTCAACAATAATACTTATGCGTAAAGGATGGAAATATCTATAAATCTTTATTATTTTAAAAACATTTTTATTATACGCAATAAACATTAAACAGTTTAAGATCTTGGTTTATTCAAAACCTTGCACGATATATTACCTATCCACATCTAAACTTCTTATTCGGATCTCTTTTTCTCCTGAGATGGGTTCCTGAAGATATTTAAAACTAATATCGTTTATTGTTCGTCCGGTTAAGATGAGAGCGGTATTGTTTATCTATACTGCAGTACGATTAAATTTGAAGATTTTTGATATCTTACCAACTGACTTTGAGCTATCAAATGAATACTTTCTCCGTAATTGACTCAAAAAATTTGTCAGTTAAAGTCTCTGTAATTGATCCACCCAATCTGTTAAATTGATCACTCATTTGATCGACCTGATACAAAATCGACAGATATCAGGTTCCACTATATATACGGAGGCTGTCAAGAATTTTTTTTATTTTAAAATACAATTAAAATATTATTGAAATATGCATATTTCAAATACGTTAAAAAAAAAACAGAACTATTAAATTTTGTTATTTTAATACTTGTTCATAATTACCACATTTTTTCATGACACCAATTCATTGCTTCAAAAACAATAACATTTAAATTTTATCATAATATTTTAATTAAATAAAGTGATAATATGTAAAGTCTATGAAAAAAATAAATTTAAACAAAATAAAACATCACAAAAGTTCTACCTGATTTCCTAGAGTTATGTCAAAACGATAATATAAATAAATAATTTTGGGCATAAAATTCGGCAGAAGAACTAAAAAAGTTAAAAGTAATAAATTTGTTTAAATTTTATCTATATCTTAGTATTTAAATTATAATTTTGGTAAGTAGTTACAATTTATAACTCGACTATAAAAAAAAAAGAAAAGAAATAATAATAAGAACCAACAGCAACAACAACAAGTTCATGTCATCCACACAAATTTTCCAATTTAGTTGAAACTAACATGTAAAGTAAACGTAGGAAGTTTTATATATACATAAAAAAAAAGAAGTTTAAACGGTTAACAGAACTTTGTTTATTTGCATTTTTGATTGTCAACATTTCATAATAAGAAAATTGTCTCTTCGTGACCAAAGACATAAAACTCGGGTTGTCAAATGAGCAACTAATGAATTTAACTACATATTATAATTCAAATTATTTTCTTTCAGTTTTTTTTTTACCAGTTTATATTATAAAGTGTATCTGCCTATAGGTTTTTGGTGTATAATATTAATACAGCAGAAAATAGAAATCGTGTAAAAAAGTTTTTTTTTCCTTCATATATAAAAATATGTATATAACAATAATAATGATAATTCGAAATGATTTATTTTTTGTACTTATAGGATCTATTAAAGATAGTATTAAAGTGCAATCACACGAGAAAAACTAGAAATTTCATTTTTTAAATTTACTTAAAACGAATTTTTGAGATAGTATGTTTTTGAGATTCGAAATATTTGATATTTAGCAAGATTTGTAATTGGATTTTTTTTTATTTTTATGACGTGAATTTAACGGTTCGAAATATATACTTTGGCATCTCTTGTATGGTACGAATTTCATTCACAAGGGTAGTGCCTTCTATTATTTCGTTCTATATCAACTCTTAGCTATTAAAATTTGGTGCAGCTTCTTTTATTCGAAATTAGTCGGAATCTGACGACAAATTTTCATTTTATTTATAAATCTCTGATATTTATTCTGAATACCGTATGCATATTATTCCGAAACAAATTTCTTAAATGGGATCATTTTCAGAGATAGCTATTTTGTATAAACAATACAGTGTATGACCAGATTAAAGAGCTTCTTGTTGAAAACTTTGGATTTTATCCAAATACAGTTTTGTATATTAAATATGGTGGCTTTATTGAATCTTAATGTGTCTTTGTTATAGATGCATGACCAAATTTAAACTATATTTTGGTTGCAATAAATTTATTTTTGAATCAATAGTCCAAAAGTCAATATAAACCACAGATGTGAAATTTAAAATGTGAATAGAACCTTAAAAATGTTTTTTTTTTTTTATATTCAAAGTTGGGTATAATAAATAAAATACTAATAGGAAAGTAATCAATAAAAAAAAAAACGGAAAAAAATGAAAAAGGGTTAAATATAAAATGATTGGTTGTACAATGGTTTTTCTTTGTGTTTTCTTATATACCCAAATAATATATTACCGAGATATATTTAATACGGTTAGGAAATCGAAATAGTAATCTAAAATGAAAAATCGTACGACATTTTTCGTTTAAATGGCGGTGCAAGGCATAATAGTTACAAGGGCGAATCGTATTATAAAATAATAAATAAAAATAAAAAAAAAAAAACGTAGTGTTCGTTTCATGCCATATTATTTAATTTAAAAAAAAATATATATATAACCGAAAAAATTAATTACATAATGAGTATTTCTTGAAAATCAAACAGTTAGTTTTGATTCTATAATTCACATTGAACATTTCTCTTAATCTGAAATTGAAATAGTATTAAAGTGCATCGTTTTGTCCAATAATACCTTCCGTTTCGATTACTCACCAATTTCATATCAACCCAACCCTTTTTATGCGTTTTTTTTTTACTGTTATTATTAATAAAAAAAAAACCGTTTATCTATTTTGTTTCTTTTTTCTTTTTTTTTTTTTTTGGTAATAATAGTTTTATATAAAATTTCCGAATATTATTTATATATATTTTATGTAAATTTTTTGGTGTTCGGTGCGGTTCTACTCGTCACGCCAAAACCTCACGCGCCATTTATTATATTGATAGATATTATTATTTTATATTTGGTTGCGTATTTGGGATAGTATTTGTTATTATTACATAAAATTATAATTTAGATAGTTGTATCACGGTATATCTATAGCTTTTACACATGTACGCGCTTCTTTTAAAAGTCAAACACAAAGTGGTAATAGAATAATAGAAATAGGGATGACGACGATAACAGTTGAAGTCTTCTAAACTTGTCAAGTTAGCTTTGAAGTGATAATTTCAATTAATTGAGTTAGTTTCTAAAATATGAAATTAAGAGATATTTTTTATCTAATCTTGATAGATATTTAAGATAAAATTATTACACTGGTCATATAAGCTCTTATTAAGACAGCACAAGAACATCCTACTTTCACGAGAAAAATTATTAAAATCAGTGAACAATCATCTGTCTACTAGAGCTCCATAAAATCTATTATGATTCTTCAAAAATGTACTATTTTATAAATACAGGAATTTAACTTATTTATGAAGGACATATTTTTAAATGGATATATTGCTCAATTCTTTTAGCACGAGGATATAACTTTAAAAAGAATAATGTATAAAAGCCATACAAAAATTAGCGATAAGTATAGGTATATTGATCGTAAGAGTGAAAAACAAAATATTTTAGAAGTTATTTTTTAGAATAAGGCATGCGTGGCGAGTCATTTTCCATCTCTCGCTAATCATATTATTGTAGTGATTCAACTTGCGCCATTATAAATATTAATTTCTAGCTTGATTTAAATTTAAAACTAGTTAAATAAAGTAATGATGAAAAAGTTTTTTTTTTTATTTATTGTTATTATATGTTCACTTTTTATTCAGGGAAAATTGTGAATATATTAACTTATTGAATTGACTAACTGCAGCCCTATTTATTGATGGTAAAATTATAATTCGTACACAAAAAGTTGTGTCAAAGTGAAATCGAAAAAGTATCTATGATTAAGTTTATATTATTTATTGTAGGTATGTTCTATGCTTATCACTTATATATTATTCAATAAATATTATTCATATATAAATATATATGCACGAAATTAACTAGTTAAGTTATATACCTTTACAACCTTACCTACAAGTTACACAACCATAAATATGGTTGAAAAAGTGGCTCCTGATACCAACGGGTGTTTATTAACCCATAAATTATGTTTTATAAATGAATGCGACAATATTATGTAAAGCGCGATCGGTAAATAAAAATGGTATGAGGAATAAAATACTGGGCGAATCACACAATGATGGGGTTAAATTCTATCAGTTAAAATGCTATATCATTTATATTGTCCCATACAAAAATAATAATAATATTTATCGCTTAATGGTACCTAGAATAACTACTTCGATTTTCAAGTTTGTTTTTCCACTATTTATTTTAAATATACTTATATAACATGTGCTGATATGGATATGAATATTATGATGAAGGTTTAAGTATTTAAATTATAAATATGATTTTGTTGTCATTTGTTACATGTCATTAAACATCATTAATATTTTATGGGATGGTAAAGAGAAAGGGTTTTTCATATAAACATTTTACATATTCAACAAAAAATAATAATAATAATAATAGAAATACTTACAATAAATAAATAAAAAAAAAACATAGGGTTAAGTATAATTTACTGTGTTTGAGTATAGATTTCATCAATAGCATTTATTTATATATATATTTGTTATTCAACGTAGATAAGTTAGTATAAAAACGCCTTATTATTATTTATATATTTACAATTTATTGTTATTTGAAATTGGAAAAAAAAAATATTTTCTTGAGAATTTACAACGAGAATGGTGAGTTTATTTATATTTTTAAGTGCTGATAAACAATTAAGTGGGAATTATTTTGAATTGGTTTATGCATGTTTATAATTTTAGAATTAAATTTATGTTTATGTTAAACACTCTTATCAAATCAATAAATGTGGTTTGGTTATTGAACATTTTTAAAAATTATTCTAAACTGATAGAATAGATTCTTACATTTACATAATTTTCATTTTGTCAGGTTTGGTTTTTTGGCCTCTCTTTCAAAAGCACATACAAAAAAGTTATTGGTGTTTGACATGATTTGATATACCGGGGTTTATTTTAAGGAGCACATATATGAAAAATTATACCTCGAAAATTGATAGGTACGCACTCTACGAAAAAACAAACACAGAAAAATAGGCCTCAAAATTTTTTTTTTAGGAAAGACGTAGATTTTTTTCATTTTATTCAAGAGAAAATCTCAGTGCCCTCTGTTAGTAAAATAGTACATACATTCATTAATTTAATCAAAAATGATTTTTTCTTCAATATAAATCCAACTGAAATTCTAAATGGAATTCAATAAACTTAATATGAGATATTTCAACTTATAAAGTCTATATAGATCCACTTCGAAGTCGCTCCATATTACAATACTTCCATTTAATTTAAAAAATCTCAATTTAAAGCATTTTGAACAAATTCATAACATTTATATATCGTAGCTTCACTGATTGGTCAATTTAATGAAACGAAAAAATTGCTTTACTTTGTTTTATTGACATTATTTCATCTTTATCAATTTTAATATTTTTGCTATAAAGTAATCGAGTTATGCCATTACATATTAATTATTTGCGTAATAAATAAAGTACATTATGGATTGATTTAAATTTTCATTTTACATTTTTCTATGCAGTGGTGACGAAGAACTTTTTAACAACCTTCAGTAATATGGCGAAACTTTTTAATAGCTTAAAGTAATTCTCCGAAGGCATGGAATTTTATAGAGTTACAGTAAAACAATGTAAAATTAAACTGCATTCCTAATAATAATCGCTTCAAAAGTTATACTTAATAAATATATTTTATAATTTCATTTCAGAATTTCCATATTAACTATTCGAATAATATAATGACTCACAAACCACGCAGTAACTACATAAAAGTTTTGAACAAATTTATAATTCAAATACAAATGCAGAAAAACGGAACAGCTATAGCACCTCGTGTATTAGTTCACCTTTACATTCTAAAGTGGTTTTTCTTGATTTAAATCTTAAACGAAGAAATATCACAAATCTTATTAACATTTACATATATCAAAAATCGCGTCTCATTGTATATACAAAAATGGGTGAAGAACATAAAACGATATTTTTTTTTTTTTTATATCATATCTTATTAAAAACTGAAGCAAACCCTAATAGAACATTCTCTAAACGGTGTTTATTTTACCCGTAGCCATACATGCACAATAAGGGGGGAGGGGGGTGTTACCCCCCCCGAGATTTGAAAAAAAATTACCCTCTGTCGATTTTGCCGAAAATAGTATCTTTTTTCAGGTTTTGAACACAAAATAGTATGTTTTT
>JAABKK020045094.1:0-12600 GCA_011634745.2 Catotricha subobsoleta | reverse complement strand
AATGTTAGTTGTGAGAAACTTTTTGTAGAATTACTCTTCCTGAAAATTGGTTCTAATTTTAGGGCTCTAGCTGGTACTTGGGCGGAGATATAAATGATTAACAAAATTCAAAATGGCGGCCATAGCTAGAATTGCACACCTCCTAGAGGTGGGGACTTTTGGGAAAATATTCTTTGGACCTATATGCATCTTTGGCTAAAATGCTTAGTTTATATGAATTAGTTCCCATAACTCGCTAAAATCGGCTTAGAATTCCTCCACTAATTTCTATTTAAAGTATATCGCATATCCACAAAGTATTTTGCCCAGATAATTATAAATTATTCCACATTATGTATGGCGTATTTTGATTTTCTAAATTACATTGGCATAATATTTTAAGTTTTGAAACATTTAAAATTTAAATTTACTTCATATTATGTTATTTGAATCATTTTTATCAGTTTATCTATTTATAGTTTTTTTTTTATATTGAAATTGTATGACATTTTCATTCATTTTATGTTCAGTAACAAAAATTAAATATTTGAAAATTATAAACAAGCGAAATAAATCAGAAAGTATGAAAATCCAAAAACTCGAAGTTAAATTATGTTTTTCTATTATTATTATTTTTTTTATTAAATCATTTCGAATATTAAATATTACTAGTCAATGTAAGTACTGATTGTACTGTTGTCGGGATAGCGCGACAAATTATTATGAGGACAAATTATTATTTTTGTTCGGACATGTTGGACATTGCAAGGCCATGCTAGGACACTATTTCAATAGCCCTAATTCGAAAAGCTGGCAAGACGGACGCAAATCTAAAATTTACTAAAATAAAAGAAAATATTTAATTAATTTTTTATTCTTTTCATCATACGTATAAATTAGAAATTAGTAATTTCTCGAACTATGCTATATAAAAATTCTATTATAAATCTTATAATTTATTCATGGTCGATTTCTACACATACTTATAAGTAACTGTACTTCAAACTTCAAATAGTGCAAGAGCTAGTGTTAGGAATATATTTCCTGAAGTCAATAATTTATTCATAGTAAGACCCTGTATCAGGTAGCGTTGTTGAAAGTCATATAAGATTTTCTTTTTCAACTTTTCTGTTTCAAAATAAATTAATGCGTCCGTCTCTCCAGCAAAGACCATGCTACGAAAATAGTCCAATAGCTCTATAATTCGAAAAGTCGTCCGCTGGCGAGACGGACGCCGAATTAATATGGATTTTTTTTTGTTTAGATTATATTATACAGATATACTTTTTGCAAATACATGGTTTTGCATTTCATTCGCTGTCATTATATGATATCTAATTAATTTGAATTATACCAGACATTTTCTTACCAATCGTTTCTCTGACTCAATTTGTAATATGACTCCATCTAATTTCTAATATAATCTTTACAACTATATAATATATTAATATATAATATATTATAGTACATATTATATGTGCGTATTAAGAACTGACATGATAAAGTGCATTTATTATTTATGTATTATATCACATGTATAGTTAAATGCAATCAAAAATATATTTGAACGTGTATCGATAAAAATTAAAAGTTAGAATGTGCAAACCCATTGAAAAAGAAAGATGTTTTTATTATTGATAAATTGTTTTGATTCGAATAAAAGTGTTTGTGTTTTAATTATATTACTGTTAATTATAAAGAGTAATTTCAAAGAAACGGTTGCTAATGACTTTCCCTCATTATTGGTAGCAAATGCAACATTAGGTAAATCAATTATATTTAACATTAATCTAATAGCACAACTAGAAAATTTATTTATTTAGGAGTTATTTTGGATCATGAATATTTGGAAAAAGAATATGAACCAACATTGGCAATTGTTAAAGAATTGATTGAAAAAGTGTTAAGAGAAGATATGAAAGAAGGTGGATTAACGGTTAAATATTATTCTTGGACTCAAATAAATTTTAATAAAGGTACCATTTTAATATTATTTTTAAAACAGTTTATTTAACTAACTTTGGTATTATTATAGATTTTACAGCGATTCTTGCAGTCAGTAATTGTAAAAATACTTGGCAAACATTCTATCATGCTAGAAAGGAAACGCTACTTTTAATTGCATTAACCGATACAGATTGCCCTCGACTTCCCTCAAAAGAAGCTATTATGGTGGGTAAATTGATTCTTATCGATTAGATTAGATTTGATTATTACACGCGCACAACAAAATCAGCAATACTTACATTTCGTTAAAATCATTAATGTGACACCATTTTATTTATAGATTCCCCTACTAACAGTTGGTCAAGAATTACCTCAAATTTTACTTGATATTCGTGCATCGAAATCAATAAATTGGAAAACTGCAACAGTTGTATATGACGATATATTTGGTAAATATTTTTTTTAAATAGCTAAATAAAAATATCATAAATACGTATTTCTAATCTATCTGAACAGATCGTGATACTATTAGTCGAGTAGTAAATGCATTATCTTCAGAGGCACCAAATAGCGAAACACTGGCAATGTCAATCTCTTTACTCAGACTAAATAGTAGTAATGATGCACATGAACGAAAAGAAAGTATTAAAACAAGTTTAAGAAATTATCCATCAAAATTTGTTGGTACATAGATTTTAATCGCTTCAATTTTACTTAAAATCATTAAATTTTCTTTACTTATAATTTAAAGGAAAAAACTATATGGTGATTGCAACAATACCAACAACAATAATTGAGGCAGCCACTGAGCTTGGTATGATTGAATCGACCAGCCAATGGTTATTTGTTCTTTCGAATCCGACAAGCTCTCGATACAATGTGTCCACATTAACATCGTTTATTAAAGAAGGCGGAAACGTTGCAATAGCACTTAATAGAACAATCAGCGAAAATTGCTCGATTGGAAAGAATTGTCATTTTCATGAAGTGATTAAAAACTTTGTACTTGCATTATCGAAAATGATTCGAGAAGAAGAAGCTATTTATGGTCAAATCTCTGATGAGGAATGGGAAGCTATTCGGCTAACAAAACGTGAACGTCGTGACAATATGTTGGAATATATTAAAGTAATTGAAATTGAATTTGCATATTTAAAGAATGTAAAATATATTTTCATTATTTTCCTTAGAGTCGCTTAAAAAATTCTCCTATGTGTAACTCATGCGCAAAATGGTCTTTCGAAGCTGCTGAAACCTGGGGATTACGCTTTGACAGTATGGAAGGTTAGTAGTTCGCTATTAAACAACAACAAGTTCGATTTATTAAATCATATATATTTTAATTTCAAAAAAGGAAGTAAATTAAAGCCATTTAAACCATTAATGACATCGGCTGGATTTTGGGAACCGACAAATGGTTTAACTATTGAAGATGCATTATTTCCACATATCTCGTATGGATTTAGAAACAAAGTTCTACCGATTGCTACTTTTCATGTAAGCTGATTCTATAAATCGCTTTTATATTGTCTTACTTTTTACATTTAATTACATAAAGAATCCTCCATGGCAAATAATAACTTATAGTGATTCCGGTGAAGTTATTGGAATGCGTGGAATTTCCATTCATATATTAAAAGAACTCTCGACTAAGTTAAATTTTACGTAAGCATATTTACCCACTTTATTAATTTCCCATATCTACACATAAGCGAAAACTTTTTTTCCAGGTACATCGTTCATAATCAAGAGAAAAGTTTAAATAGAACCACTTATTCATATTTGGATGATTTCAATAAGACTGTAAATATAATATTATTTTATCACAAGTAGCATTTTTTTTTAAAAACATAAATGAACGTTCGTCTATAATTATTAATAGAATGATGATGAAATTAAATCCACATTAAATATACCTAGTGATGTTTTGGAGTTACTCTCTGAAAATATGGTATTTAAAATATACAAATCAGTCTTTATATCGATCCGCACAAAAGTGAAATTTACACACGCACGTAGTATATAAAATGGAATGAACTTTATCGAAAGTTAATTGAAATTTATTATTAATATGATGAGAATATTGATTTGTGGTTTTTAGGTAGTATTTGGAGCAGCTGCTGTTACAGTTACCGAGACCTATAAAAAATATGTCAATTTTACGTTTCCAATTAGTGTACAAGCATACAGTATGTTAATTTCACGACCAAAGGAATTGAGTAGACTGTATTTATTTACAGCACCATTTACACTAGATGTAAATCTTTATATATTTTTAATTTAAAAATATTTTGATGGATATTCTCTACAATTACAGACATGGATTTGTTTATCCTGTACAATTGCATTAATTGGACCAATTCTTTATTTCGTGAATTTCATAAGCCCATATAATGACTATTTTCATGTGGTAAAAAAAGGCGGTTTATTTAAATTTGGAAATTGTTTTTGGTACATTTATGGCGCTCTTTTACAACAAGGCACGTATTTTGATAAAAAAAAAAAAAAAAAATGTAGTTAGGAAGCAATTAATTAAATTTTTATATTTTTATGTTTCAGGTGGAATGTACTTACCGAAATCTGATAGTGGACGTCTAATTGTAGGTACATGGTGGTTAGTAGTTTTAGTTGTGGTGACAACGTATTGCGGTAATTTAGTTGCGTTTTTAACATTTCCAAAAATGGAAATACCTATTAATACTGTACATCAATTACTGTCTTATCAAAATGGTATATCGTGGGGTATTAAAGGTAACACTTATATGGAAAAATATTTAAAGGTGAGTGATCTGTTTGTATATACATATTAAAGTATTCATAAAAAATTAACCCATTTTTATATACAGGAAACTGATATTGATAAGTATGTGCGTCTTAATTCTAGCACAATTGTTCATACACAAGCTACCTATGATGTTATTCAAAAAGTAAGACAAGGTAAACATGTTTATATTGACTGGAAAACAAATCTACAACACATTATGAAACAAGAATTTCTAGAAACGGATCGTTGTGATTTTGGTATGAGTAAGTAAACATGATAACATTTTATATACTTTTCAAACACTTGGAATATGTTGAATATTTCAAAAACATTATCCATAAATATATATTATAGGCATGGAAGAATTTGTAGATGAAAAAATCGCTCTATTGCTACCCATTAACAGTCCATATTTAACTATATTCAATCAGGAAATCTATCGAATGTTACAAATGGGATTTATTCAAAAATGGCTTACTGAATATCTACCGAAAAAAGATCGATGTTCGAATATTGGAAAATCTTTGGAAATTGAAAATCATACGGTTAATTTAACAGATATGCAAGGATGCTTTTTGGTGTTAATTGCAGGTAAATGAAATTTAAGGACCATTTCATATAAAAATAGCAAATAATTTATAATTTTTTTATTAACTTGTCGCTTTAATTTAGGCGTTACCGCTTCTATTATTATAGTATTTTTTGAGTGTTGCTGCCATAAAAGACGATTGTGTGGTGAAAAAAAAATTATTAAGCCATTTGTGGAATAAATCACACCTGCGACTTAACTTATGCTTTTATACCAGCACGAATTAATATTTAATTTTCAAAATATTGATTTCAGTTTAAGAGTTTTTATTATTGTTCAGTATACTGTGATTTGCACCTATAGTGTTGTTAAATACCTCTGAAAGTTGAAAATTTCAGAGGGAGAAAAACGTATGAAGCCGTCAGAAGTCGAGCATATAGCATATATATTATATATATACTTAAAAATTCTAATTAAAATAAAATATATTTGTTAGAAATAGTCAGAATTGAATATTAAATGTGGTACAAAATTAACGAAAGTGACTTTTTTTTTACCAGTTGAATAGTCTTCTCAATAAATTGTACAATATTATAGTCAGGCTTATCCAATGGGTAGAATTAGCTTCTTAAGATCAGTATGCAGTTCAATTTCGAAATTTTTGCAAAATCTATAGAGGCAAAGCGAAATTTCGCAAATACATACCATATCTACTTCGCTGAAAAGCGTTCGTATCATTCTCAGCGAAATATCTTGTGAAATAGGTTTTGTATGGATTTCTTATTGGCGAAATTTTGTCAAAAGCATTTCGTAAGTGAACTTGCATACTTATCAGTGTTCGGAATAGATGATTTAGAAAATTCCGTGGTTAACATTCATCTTCATCTAGATGATTTCAGATGGTGATCTATCATCTTCATTTCCATGTAATAAAATCATATGCACCGAACACTAATACTTACCTTTACTGTTAAAAATTCTCTATATTTCTTACTTTTAAATGAAGTAATGCAGCGATTGGTATTTTCTACATAAAGACAAATTATAGAATGAACAAAAAACAAAAAAACTCCATATTCTTATTTAATATTCACTTTCATGTATATTTTTGCGATAATAACAAACATTTTTATTATATTTTTATTTTGTTTTTATTTTAATACAACATACAATTTTATCACAGTCAATATTTACAGAAATCTTAACTATACCTACTACTTATTAATGTGTTATACTGGCTAACAACAATTCGAATATTTTTTTGTTTCCTTTTCTAGTTAAGATTATTTTATAAATATTTTTAAATTTTTATTCTTTTTTTTGTTTTTTTGTTATATTTTTGTGTAAGATTGAAAATATATAATATTTTAATATATTTAAAGCAAAACCATTTATTCGCATTTTCGATTGTGGTAAATATTGATTAAAATAGTTAAAATTCTTTTTAAAGAATTTTCATTTTCATTTTATATTTATTTCTAAGTTTTTATTTGTGTAAACATTATTTATTGGTAAATTTCGTCAGAAGACAACAAGTAAATAATTTTAATTCAAAAAAAAAAAAAAAATTTGGTGTACATTTTTTAGGTGTTTTTTTCTTACACAATCAAATCAAATCAAATCAAATTTATTCAGTGAATAGAAAGGCTTTGCAATATTATGGTGATCTCATTCCATTTTTATTACAATATTGCGACACTTTCTTTGTGCCACATAAACAAAATGAGCTTTTACACAATGAACAATTTTTTTTTTTTTTTTTATCAAATATAATATCGAAAATGATTGTAAATATTTATTTTAATGAAAGGAAGATATTTGGTGTAGAAAAATAAAAAATAAATAAATTTAATATATTTTATATTAAATGAATTTTAAACTAAATTTCTTACTTTTATAAACTAATCATATGTTATCAATTTCATATCGTTATCAATACGCACTGCATTTTTTGTTCATTTTCTATTTAAAAAAAAAAAATCAATGAAATTCATCTTTGATTGAAAGAAATTGTCTCGTGAACCATTTTGTACAAATTAATTAATTTTTATTTGAGATTATCTGAAAATCTGATGGATTGGGTAACATATCGATATTAGTTTTGAAAACAACCCAGAAAATTGAACTAGAAAATGAATATAAATTTAAATATAAATTAAATAAAACATTTAGAGGACTAGAAATGACACCTAATTATTACTAGGAATTCGCAGTGCATTAGTTGATACATATTAAAAAAAAAAAAAGAAAACAATCAAGAAACTAATTTGTAAGAGAGTACAATGATGCTAATCGTTTAGAAATGGTTAACTCATATCAAGAAAATGACTAATAAAAACATTTAGCACAATCTTTCTTGATAAGCAATTAGCACAAAAATTAATAAATAAATTATGAAAAAAAAAAAAAAAAGTTTACGTGTCCATATACCGTAAGAGATCATAAAAAAAGAGTTTAGATTTTATATCAAATGTTATTCAACTAAGTGATTTTTCAATATCAAATTTTTCTAATTCTATTGTTTTTTTTGTTTGTTTTTGTTTTGATGTTTTGTTTTTAGATTATTTTGCATATATAAAGCGTTTTATACCACAAACGAAAACGAAACACATTGATAAGCAAACATCACGTATTTTTAATATATATTTCATATTTCATATTTTTATTTTTTATTTTATTTATTTTTTTTTAATTCTATTATTGTTTAAGCTTATATTTTCTAATTCGGAATTTTGTTGTTTTATTGATCGATAGTTTTATGAAAGAAAGGTAAATTTATTTAAAGAGGAAATTTGTGAATTTATGTTTAATATTTTTTTTTTTATATTATGTACAAATTTGTGAAATATCTTACAGTTCGTGCTAACCAAAATCCATAGCACGCTCATTTCTGTACAATCAAATTATCAAAAGGACAACGTTTTAAAGCGAAATTAAGAAAAAAAAAAAAAACAAAGACTTGAAATTTTCTTTGCATATAGTTATTTATATTACATATAGTTTAAGAAAGATTTTGCTTTCCATTAATAATCAATCACAATGTGGAAAATATTTCTTAATTTAGTAATAAACAATCACGACAAAAAAAAAAAAAAATGATCAAAAATACAAAATCAACCAAATATTTCAATTATGAAAGCATTATATTGATTCGATTTAAAGGAATAAACTAGAATCCAGCCGTCAAAAAATTACGCTGAATGCTAAAATTTGGATATTGACGTAACATTAAAGAATGTTAAAAAACCAAATATAATAATAAAATAGAATTTATACAAAGTATAGGACGGTTAATTTTATTGTGACAATGCATTAATTAATAATAATCATTTAATTTTTTATTTTGCAAATTTTCTATTATCGTGTAATACTCAAAGAGCGCCAAAACAAAGCAAAAAGTCTGTGTGTGTAAACACGAAAAAAAAAAATCTGAAAATATTTTAAGCATTCTTTCGCTCCTTTTTGTAATTTGCATAATATCTAATATAATTCTTTTAAATTCTACGGGTTAAATCCGTGTCACTGTGTTTTTTTTTTCCTTAGCTAATAATCTAATTTGTTAAAGAGCATAATAGTTTTAATTAAAAATTACCCATTCATTTATGGATATAGTAAATAATAAATTTTCTTCATTTCTGCTTTTTTTTTTTTTTTTTTGTTCTATCTGTTGATTATTATTAAAAATGAAATTAGAATATGAATTTTGCTCAATATAATAAAAAAAAAATAAAAATATTTTTCTTCTCCTTTTTTGTGTTTTGTTAATTTTAGAAAATAATTTTTATAGTATACTTAAAACTAATAACTAATTAAAATATATTTGAAAATATTTAGATAGTAAATAAATTTTATATTCAGAAATAATATATAGTTTTTGTATTTGCTAATGATTAGTAGTTAGTTATAGAAAAAGATAAAGCATGGAAAACCCTCCCCGATTTGTATGTCGACTGGCCTGCCACCGCCATCAACACATTACTTAAAACATATTATCAATATTTTTATCAACATAACGCTACAAATATATATCTATATATGCATTACTTTAGTTGTTGTTGATTACAATACATATTTCAATTATTATTATATATATATATAAATATATATATAAATAAATAAAGAATTATATTTTAGGTTGTTTCATATGAGCATAATAATGCTGCATCAACTGGTTCCATACAACTTGGACATGTAAGGCTTCGCATTAGCCAATCATCAATACAACTAACATGATACGTATGCATACATGGTAAATATCGTACCGATTCACCAACATTAAATTCCATCATACAAATAACACATTCACGTGATTTTTTACATCCATCATATAAACCAACTGGTAAATGTTGTATTAAACCAATACGTTTTGCTATTTTAACTTGTTCTTCTTCAGTTAAATGATTCACTGGACGACTAACTGATGGCGATGGATAAAATACTGGTTGCAGGATTTCCTAAAAAATAAGAGTAAATAAATTGAAATCAATATTAATTATTTTATAATCAAAAACCTAAAATGAACATTTCAAAACTACAAGTCTTATTATATGTCGTCGTAAATTGTTTTTCTTTTCTTTTCTTTTTTTAGAATTTGAATACAACTTGCATGTAATTACAGTACAGTTATTTCAATACCAAGAAATAAACAAAAAACTAAAATTCATCAATACAATTTTCTTCAAAGCATTTGTAGCCCATATTATGATCGATTCGGAAAGTATTGAATTTTAACAGACTACCGCTTAACTTTAACGTATATATAAAACAACAAAATAATACAGATATCTTTTTACTCAAGCAAGAAAAAAATTCACAATGAAATGAATCATTATCATATTCGCATAAATCAAACAAAACAAAACAAAAAATAGATTTCTATGAAATAAATTTTCTTTGTGATCCATTTATAGATTTTTTTTTTTTTTTTTTTGAATATCTTAAATATTGATTTTGCCAATGCGGTTATATTTATGTTTGTTTCTTCTATTAATTTTAAATTTTACAACATGTTAGTCAAAATTCGTATATACAATATGGAGAATTAAATTCTTATTACGAGTAAACGTAATTAAATATGAAATATGTTCTACGTTATTGTTTTTCAGCTGTTTTGTTGTGTCGTTAACACAAACGTGGAAAATGTTGAAGATGGATAAATAATTACGAGCTTGTAAGTAACTAAAAGCCAGATGAATGAACAAAGGAGACGTTAATTATCTTAATTGGTTGTAATGCTTAAATAATTTATCGCTTTATTTTTTGTTTTTTTTTTTTATTTCATTTTTCATTAAGAATTAAAAGAAGGATAAAGTGAACCGAGAACGAATATGAATGACATCAAGCTTATGATTTTTCATATATATATATTTAGATATATATATATATTATTGTTCTATTTTAGGACGATAGCAATGACTCCCTAATTATAATTAAATTGGCATCAAATTCACCACTTAACAAATAAAAAAAAAATCAAATAAAACATGTTACGACAGTTCAAGCAATTATTATTTTTTTATTATTATGAAGAGACGTAGAATTATATGATCGTTATATTATTGAATTCAGGTCAATCTAATGTACTTACATTACAAAGAACATTATGAAGACGAGCACTTATGTTAAATAGAGTACTTATATACCGACAAACCGACATATCAAATTAAAAATGTAAAAAGAGAAAAAAACAACAAAAATAGCCACAAACTACTACTAATAAAAAGGTAAAGTAAAAAAATATATAGTAAGTATATATGATAAACACACATACCGAATACAAAGGAACTGGTCCCAATTGTTCAGATGATTCTCTACCTGTTTCATTTCCACCATGTAATAAAGATATATCATCAGCTGTTGAACGTTTTAAACAATTGCCCATTATTGTTGTTGTTGGTCTACTCGGTTATAATACCCAATGTTGATGTCGCACGAATCAAACAATAGTAACTTTTATTTAAAAAAAAAAAAAATAAAGAAAACAAATTTAATTACCTAAAATATAATTCACGTTTGGTAATTTTTTCTTCTTTATTTTTTTTTTTTACGTATAAAAATTATGGTTTAATTATCGCGTACTTATGTTGCCGTTAATAAGAATTTAATTATTGTTTTAAGTACTTGAGACTTAACACTATTTGCAATAGACAAAATTAAAAAAAAACAAAAAATATTAATTGTTAAAAAAAAAATGTTCTAATTTCTTGTATTTCCTTTATTACAGTCGAAATGAAACTGTAATAATAAAAACATCAGCTCATTTCCTCGCACGTACAAATATTTAGTCTTTTTTCTAATAAAAATATTATATTTATTTATATATTCTTTTACGATCTTAAATCATTAGATTTACAAATCTTATTTTATAGTTTCTTCTCTACATAATTTACTGCAAGTAATTCCAAATAATTTCGTCATCAATTGATTTGCAATATAGTTGTTAGTTAATGCTAGTTAGTTATATAAATTATAAAACTGAGAAAACATCAAACACGAAAAAAACGAAATTATTTTTTTTTTGTAAGAAAACACAATTTATTGAATGATGTTCTAATTTTATGAACAAAATTTGTCTATATTTTCACAATTCGACAATATGCTTTTCAATTCATATAAATATTATTTATGTACATAATAGAAATTTTATATTCTCTGCTTCTCCGCACACTGTGTGGTTCTTTGTTTAAAAATAATTTTTATCAATTTTCTAAATTTGTACTCGCACTTTCACGTTTACATAAGCAATATGCCACGAATAAAAAGTATTTTTTATTTGTTTGATAACATTCACAAAATATTTAATGAATCGAAATTCTTCAAAATTGATGATTACTTTTAAATTATTTTCGCATAAATTTGTAAATAAAAAAAAAAAAATATTATTAAAAATTCATTATGGTCGATTTGCAATGAGTTTTTCTTATGATTAAACGAGACGACATATTTTTATTATTTTGTTATGTTACATTTGAATGTGTGTGTGCGTGTGTGTTAACTGTGTTTATTATGAACTACGTATGTATATTATATGTCATAGGGATAGGGGTTTTAGGCGCATTCGGTTTAACAAAAACGTATTCTGTTCGTTCTGTTTTTTCTTCTATAAAATGTTTAAGGTTTTCTAAAAAATAATAATAAAAGAATAGCCCATACTACACAGTTCTTATCAACTTGACTTGAAAAATTGTATAAAAAGAACGAGAGGTGAATGCAAAATCACATGTGGGTGAAGAGTTTAAAAAGTGATTGATTTGTTGAGAAATTGGACAAATTTTTCAACTTATGAATTCCTTGATGTCGTTTTGCTATAAGTCGGCTTAAGCAGTTTTTTCATTTTTCGAACAAAATTCTAAGATATTTGCAGATAAAGTTTTTAAAAAGG
>JAABKK020045073.1:0-12602 GCA_011634745.2 Catotricha subobsoleta | reverse complement strand
GTTGAAATTTGAAAACTTTTGACACCTTGTCTGTCAAAATCCGAGAAAAAAGTGTTTTTCGCGGTCACCCTAATATAACATTATATTTTTTGTGAGATTTAATCAACAAATAATAATTTTTAAAACAGTTTGTGAATTATTATTATTATAATAAGTAAACATAATATTTTTTACATATATGCTCTGGAAAAAACATGGAAAATACATAGAATTTTGTCATTATAATTTTGTGGGAACCCTGAAAAATCTTTGTCGAAATTAGGGCATTGAAAATAATCGAAATCCAATGCTATTTTAATACTAAAATCGATTTTTATTTTCATTCGGGGGGGGGGTCTTTAAACTATAATAAATCATAAATTCCCCAATGTATTTTATGATAAGGCTTATTTCTAAAATTTTGGATTTTTAGGTTCTAATATAGACCGTGGCTCAACATCTTGTACGCCCTCTGAAGCCTGAAGAGTTTCCCTACTTCAATTGTAAATTTCTCTTCGGTAACTTAAACTGCATTAGGTAAGTACTCTATCAATAATGCATGCACTAGACATTTAAATATTTTATTTGAAACTATAGCCGGTTCCATATTTGGAGTTATATTGCGACCCCAGACAAACCTGAAAAAAAACCATAGAACGATTCTGAAAATTAGTTGACGGCTGGGCTAAGTTTTTATTTTCATGTATTTTGCATAGCGCTGCATGCTTTGTTTTCCAAAAAGCAATATAGTGGCACAACCACAAATTTATTTGCTAAACAGCGACAAATACGTGAAGTATTAAATGTCAAGGAATCGTTCTTTTGGTCAAATTTATATGGAGTTGAGTATAGTGCATATTATTTACTATTCAGAATGAGTTCACAGATAAAGTGCAGCTATAGCAAAATCGAAAATTTTAGGGATATGGGGGTCTAGCGCCGAAATGTTATTATTCCGATTGACTCTAAATATAAAGTTGTACGGAATTTTGCTAATTCCGCATAGAAACAATCTCGTCGGTAGACCCTATATGGTATACTATACACCATTATTCAGAGTAAATTATTGATGCCAAGAATATAGTATTAAAATAAAATATGTATGTACTGAATATCCTTTCGCTAATACATACACAACTAACCATTGTTAGTCCCTGATAAAATTGATTTAATAAATATTTAAGTTAAAATTTTTAAATATATAAGTATTAGAGTAGAGCGGGTCGAATTTGGTAAAATTTGCACTGAAAAAATTCGGGTCAAGTCGCATAGGCTTTTTACATTCTACACGTAATTCGAAGAAACAATGCCCAAGGAACCATAGGTCAAAAATGCATTTTGAACCTTAGAAATTTTGAATGAAAAAAGGACTTTTATATGAAAAAGATTTTTTTTCATCAAATTTGGAGGAAATTTCGGAGTTTCGAAATACATATTTGACCTATGGTTCCTTGGGAATTACGTGTAGAATCCAAAAACCCTATGCGATTTCATTTTTCCAAATTCGACCCGCTCTAATAAGTATGTATTTGTTTAATATTATTCTTTATTTTATAAAAGTATAACTACATGCAATAAATTTTATTCATTCGTAATCAAAAAAATATAATTATTTTCTGATGACTAAAACAAAACTATAAATGCAACAATATTAACAGGAAACAATAAGCATTTATAACGCGATAAACCGATCAAACACAATTAAAACGTAAACGATAAGCGCATATAAACATATAAAATGAAAAATAATAATATTAAATCAAATAGAAAAAAATAATATATTAGAAAGAAATTATTCGCGATCATATAATAATTCAATAACACCCTGTACGACTCTTTCTTCAAACACATCGTTGTCCACCAATTTTACAAAGAATAAAAGATATATTTTTTAGTTAGTTCTTTAGTATTGCCTCATTCCTCGTGCAGTAAACATCAATATTGTTATAGTTCTGTGTTGATGGTATTTAAGACACTTGTTGCTTTTAAATAATAATAAAAATACTTCTTTACCTAATGCATAGAAAACATAAATAATAAATATCATAATAATGATAAAATAAAAAATTTGGTTATTAAGTGTTTGTGATAAATCTGCAACAACAACAACAAAATTCGGCTATAAATTTATTTGAATAAGTGCTATTTATAATTAATAAAGGCTGGCGACAAATTGTCGCCGGATTAAGAAAATATATATTTTGCTAAGCGAACCATTTTATATTATTTTATTTTATTTAATTTTTTTTATTTGATTTTTTTGTTTATGATGTTGAACAATATTTTACTTGATTTCAATAAATGATAAATACAAATTGAAAGCAAGAGAAAAAGAAAAACTATAGCAAAAAAAAAAAAAAGAAGCAAAACTAAAATTCTTAAATTCATAGTGACCACAAAGTGCTAATATTAATATTTAAATATTTAACCATTCGATTTGAAAATAACGCATAAAAACGAAACCATAAAATAAAATAATTTCAATTACATTAATTAATGTAAATCGCAATTGCCATATAACTAAATCGCAACGTTAACTAATCAAGAATAATTGTACAAAACTGTACAAAAAAAACTGTGTGTTATATTGTTTTGTAAAATCATAAATTTATATACATTTATATATATATTTCTTTTTCGTTAAGACGCATGCAGTGGTTAGTGTGGTAAATAACGAAATATACAATATAACAATACGTATGAAAATTATTATTAATATTTTATTCATCATACAGTTATTGAAAAAAAAAAAATTTTTAATCAAGGATTTTTATGGTGCGGTTTCAATTGTTTCATTATTACATTTAAACATAAATTTTTAATAAACTCTTGACTGTTTGTGGGTTGCTTGACTTATTTGAATAAAAATAAATAAATAAATTATTTTATTACAAAAAATAAATAATAATAATAATAAAAATATGAATTCATTATAATTTGCTGTATAATCGGTGGCAGTCACTAGCAAATATAACAAAGCAACGAAACATCTATAATTCCATATATACCTACCTACTTGCGTAGATATCTTGTAGTCATCAATAAAACAAATTAAATTTTGATGACAAATAATAATTTTTGTATATTTATATAACTGCTGGTGGTGATTTATGAAAATTGGTCAGCAAAACGAGTTTATCGTTTATTACTTCGGTTTTTTTTTAAAAAAAAAATTCAATAAATAATTTTAATATTTGATAATAATGGAAAGAAATATATGTAGTTAAAATCAATTTAAAATTTATAAAAGAGAAATATTTATATATATAAATATAAACAATTTGCAATAGCGACACCAAATAAGAGGACAGAGGTGAAGGCATATTTTGTTGTTGTTTTTTTTTTCGTTTTGTTATATATGTACAACAATAACTATTATTGATAGAAATGGGATAAAAGAGAAAGGTAAGTTGAATTTATAAATTTATTGGTAGGTAAAGATATCTAATACCAAAAGCCAAAACTAACGCTACCTTTATTTGATATATGTATGAACTAATATTTTATTGTGTAAATGCTTTTGCTTATATTTCTACCAGCAACAGTCTCATATATATACCGATATTTTATCTAGCAATTGTTTGATAGCCACTTTGTTATTATAGGTCAAATTTAGAAGAAGGAAAAAAACAGAGATAAATTTAATGATTTTTATGGCGATTTTATTTAAGTTAAGTACTCTGTGTAGCTTATATTCTATATTTTGAGGAGAATAGACAATGGCAACAAAATAGGTTCGGGTGAAGTAAAAAAAAAAAAAAAAAAACTGTTTTGTAACATTATTATTATTATGGTTTAAAATGAAATATAATAAATTATTATGAATAGACATTCAAATAAAGTGCTATTTGGTACTTTTGGGATTTCGAGACAGCTATCAAATATTTTTGTTAAGTTTTGGGTAATTATTTACAAGTGCTGTACTTAATTATTATATTATGATCATTTTATATGTTTGTTAGCTGGGTTCGTAGATAAGTGGTTTTTATTATTTATTTAATATTTCTTAAATTCTAAGCAATTTATTTATCTTTATTATTTTTTTCAAAATAATATAATTATTAAATCATGTTGACCGCCAAGCATTCTTTGTATTGGAATCATTTAGAAGAAAGATACATTTAATTAAATTGCTGTGTTTGAAATAACAATTAGCATGTTCCGATTTCAGTAAGTTTTTTTTCTGTAAACAATTAGTCATTTGACTTGATCTTAAATCGTTGTAAATCAATTTACATTAATTTGTGAAAAGAACCATTTAACATTCAAATTTGGTGAATAAGAAGTTTGGCAAACACTTTTAATTTATATGTATTTTTTACTACATAGCGCTTACTCATATAACGCTTTAAGCAACTGTGATCAATATAGTGATTTGTAAAAATCAATCATTATGACACATTCACTACTGGGCTACTTTTTCACCAGCAAAATTCTTTTATTAACGTTCTTCTCCTCACTTTACATGTTCAAGTTCATAACATATGTCTTTCGTACTTTGAAATTTATTCTGAATATTATCTCTAAATTTATATAATTACCTTATACTCTGTAATAAAAGGACAATATTCACTATAATGTGGGAATTGTCCTACTATAGAGAAGAACGCATTTAAGCCAAGTGTATATTTTTGATAGAATATGTATATATAAAGACTAAACGTATAGCAAAAATATAACAGTTTTCCAATCAATTTAATTACAATTTATATTTTGATTTGGAATTATGATTACTTTCTGCCAGACATCACGTGTAACACGTAAAAAAATTAACCCTATGATTAGAAGACTAATCTGGATATGATTTCTAGAACTTAAATCTTTGAATCTGAATAAGCAAATGTTGATACAAAAAGAAAACAAATTTAAAAACGAAATTGCATTGCATACACCAATATCATAGCAAATTGTGTCAAACATATTACAACGTTTAACTATACAAATTGTTTGCTTGCACAATTAATGCAAACTCGAAATACAAAGAAACTAATTAGAAGATAGAAAAATTATATAGCAAACTGTTTGTCTAATAAATCATCATGTTCGACATTTAAATCATGATTTAAATAATAAAATTATTGCATAATGTTAAATAAAAAGTGAATCAAAGTAACTTTTTTTTTTGTTGATCTTTTAAACATCTAGAGTTTCACTTGTTAGTTTGTTAAAAGCCATAAAACAATCATCAGTTTATATAGTCACATTTGAATAGAAAATTAACTTTTATAGAGAGTCAGAGTTGGGTATATTCACTACTGCATAACAGATATACGAGTATATCCATAAAATATATATAATAAAGCAAGCTAATATACAGCAAAAGAGAAAAAAAAAAGATAATTTCAAATTGTAGTATTTTTTTCTTCTTTTCCATTTTATTTATTTTTTTTTTTAGACATAAGACTTTGTATTATAATTACGTACATAAATGCAACATAATAATACCATCGAACATTACCATTTTTGGCTTTACCATTTATGCTACTGCAAGCATGCAGATCTCTAACGAAGAGTGTACAATGTACATAATACCGTGTTGTGTGTACCTTCTATATTATATTATATGTTTAGTTTATATACCAAATAAATGTAATTCAGTTATATGCAATTTAGGATTCAATGCACATACATTTCGTATTTTAAAATAATTGTGTAAACGTATAATAAATATTTCCTTCAATTTTTTTTCTTTTATTTTTAATGATGTGTCTAACGCTAACACACAATAAAACTCGTTCAGATTTTCTATATTTCAATATAATTTTATAACCATATATATTTATATATTATTCAATAAAAATTCTTTTCTTTTACAGATTGCAGTGATTCACATTTCATTTATATATATATATATATCAAAATAATATATCTATATATATAAAGAAAAATGCCACCACAGAATATCGATCATTTAATTATATATCAAAGAGTAGACATTAAAACGCCATAATTCACAATTCGATATAAAATGGACTGGACATCATACTGGTCACACTTACGAACACATCAAATTGTATTTATTACATTTTGTCTTCTAGTTCTTGTTATACCATCAATACGTACAAGTAATAATGCCTGTGATTGGAATGGAAGGTAAAACATTTTATGAATATTAAATTATAAATTTTAACAACCACATAAGAACAATATAATATAATTTATTATTTCAATTTTAATCACGAACTATTTCTAAACACTTTCATTTAATTGAATTAAAATTATTTAATATTTTTGCAATATAATATTTATTATTTCGATATTTATGCACAGATGCAACCAAAAAAGAAGAAAAATATTAAATTAAATTATGGAAAATGTGAAACATATACTCTTTTGCTTGGAATGATTTATCTCCAGAATATAAAATGCGCGCAGCATAAACAACGAATAATATCATGTTGCATTTTATTGCATAAACCATAAACAAAATAAAAAATGAAAAAAATTATTTATTGTCTCCATTTGTGGGCTATTCGCGCGCCCAATGTCCATTTTCAGTGTAACATGTTTTTAAAACTGGATAGAATGTTCCATATTTGGTCCTAATAAATGCACACAACATTTTTATAATACTTGTTTGCTGTGCATTCGTTCAGAATATATTAAAAATTTTGAAAAGGCGAAATTCAAATTGCTTGACGGTTCTGTCCTCGCATATATTATTTCATTATATGTCCTATACTTGATATGTGCACACAATAGTTTGCGACGATGCATGAATTATAATAACAGCAAAATCCTAAAAGGCATATACACAAGAAGTTAAAAGCGGAACAAACGAAAAGCAACAAATAAATAATAAAGAAAAAAAAAATCAAAAATAAAAAAAACGCTATTCTAAAAATTTATATATTTTAAAATTCTGACCGAAAACAAAAGAATACAAAATATGTTGACGCGGAACATTAGCACGCGACCATTCCACCAACCAGTTTTAATATCTATCTGTATAGCGCAATGGGGCTATGGTCTTTTTCTTATATTCATTTTTCATTTTGTGAAATCGATTGGGCGTTAGGATTGTGTTTCTTTAATATTAATACGAAAGAAAGAAAAAAAAAAAAATATTAAATTTATAATCCGGTAACAATATAAATAATAATAATAATAATCAAAGTCAATGGCGTGCCCAAAATTTATAAAACATATATTCGTTTTAAGAGCATTTTAAACATTTTTATCAAAAATATTCTCATTTTCTTTTTTCGCATTCTTATTCAATACTTCAAATCAATTAAATATCAATTATACCGATATTCAATTAAATAAATTTAAAAAAACAAAAATAATTTATCAACTGATATGGTTTTGTGTGGGCGGAATATTGCCCACATTTCTACTCTGTCACTGCACTCTCAGGCTTATTATAATGGCTTATAAATGCTATATACACACAGCACACAGCACACAACATTTATTTTTATCCAAATGCATAATATAGAACCCGGGGGCATTTATTGTTCATTTTAAATGAAACTGGTTCTTTATAAATCTATGTTGGTTTCTTTTAACCATGTTCTTTGGCTGGTTATTGTGTAGATTATTATATTTCTTGCTTTTCTTTCTTTTTTCTTTTTTTTTTGTCATAACACAACAATATATACGATGAAGATGAAAATAACAAGAAAAAAGAACAAGGAATCACCACCAACAAATGAAATGTCACAAATAGTAACATATAATAAATACATTATAATTCTATATAGTTGAACTCCTTTGAAACATTTATTAAATGATAGCGAAATTGAAATAGAACTATAATGTAGCAAAGCAATATTATTGCGTGGAGGAGTTTTCAATTAAATGTGATCGTTGCAATAATCAATAATATTCGATCCATTTTCATTAAATTCACAATTTACGATAATTTAATAGAAATTTATTAACTTTCATGTAAGAACTATTCGACTATTCGTATACGTAAAATAGACACACGTTCTGGACCTTATCTCTTTCAACTATTTAAAACAGAATATTTCATTTAATTGCAAACATAAAGGTAGAATATAGATAGTAGAGAATATATACTTATAATCATAAATATTTAGAAAATTGATGAATATACAGATTTAAGCTTAGTTATATGCATAAGTTTGTCATTATATGTTAATAAATAATAATTTTTGCAGTACGTAGGTATAGATATGATGAAATGATGGACGAGTAAAATAATTTTTTAAATGAATAAATAAATCAATTACATTCTTTGAATCCAATCTCTTTATATGCCTCTCTAGTTTCTTGTTAATTGATGGCGCGTGCGTGTTATGTGTGCTGTGTCTCGTTAAATCTATATAGAGTCTAAATAATATCATTCAATTAAAATAAATTGAATTGCTTAAGTATTTAAGAATATAACTTATATTTCTAGTGTTTATGATCGTTAAAATAACACTGAAATTTGCATTCCATAATTATAAATTGAAATTCGCTTTTGGCACCCAGAAAAATGACTATTAAAGTCCAACTATATAAATTTAAAGTTATTAAATAACAATTTTTGTGAAGCTTAAGTTAAATCCTAATAAAATTAATTTAGATATGACTGAAAATGTTGTTGGAGAATTTTTTTTTAAGGTCAAACTCTACGAATATATTTTTGTTGCAAAAATATATATTCTTAACTTTAAAACACGCAGATTATTACGACTATGACTGTCGGTAAACTATATTTAAAACTAAAGCTATGTTTAAAGACGATCCAATATTTATGAATTAAAGTAACTAACAAAGATAAGATATTACCAGTCTTTGTAGGTGGAGAATTATAGCATGCAAATCGTATTGCTGAGGGCTGAACAAAAATAAAACTAGTTTGACTTTAAAATTTAAGTGTTCTTGAATAATAAATGGTTAAGTATATTAAATTTTGCGCATAGGATTTTATTTCTGCATCGAATTTTACTTTCATTTAATTAAATAAATGCTCGAGTCTGTTCAATGCATTTCTAATTAATGGTTGTGGTTTTTTTTAAACTAAAATAATGCATATAATATAATTAATGTTAAGAATAATAATAAATAAATTGAATTAACAAAAAAAAAATACATAAAATTTTGGTTTGATTTCAGTGGTTTAAGCACATCCCGAAAAAATCGTGATATTGTTTCAATATATTTACGATGCACAGCCGGAAAAATAGTATGGAAATATCCAAGAGGAGCAATACGTGTTGTTTTACGTCCACCAATATCAATTGATCGAAATTTTCGTGCATGTTTAAAGATTCATCATAAAACTGCTCAAACTGGTCACCACAATAATATTAAGAATTTAAACCAAACAGAAAATGATCTCATTATGGGTGATAATCGATTTGCCCGAATATATTTAGAAGCACCGAAACGATTAATACCATTATATGAAAATGATGGAAATGATAAGCGACTGGTTAAGTGCTTTATGAGCATTCATGAACAGGTTGGCCTGTATGTAGAAGCTGAAGGTGTGTAGAATATTCATTAATATCATTAATAATAAATATTATTTATTCATATTCATAACAGGCGACAGATAATTTATATTTATATTTATTTATTTATAATAAGTTTTAGTTCTTGAAATATACATACATATTTTTTTCTTTCTATTTCTTTTTCTTCAAATTTATTATTATCGCATTAATTTTTTTTTAATAATATAATGCTTATATATGCAAATTTAAGTCTATTTAAAACATCTATCTGCGTATATATATTGTATACGTTTCGCTTATGAATTATGAAATGAATAATATAATAATAAAATAAACAATCAATTTTTATTTCGTAGAAATGCCATTCGAAAATAATATGCAGACTGTATTTGAATATAATCTTGAGTATATAAATAATAAACAACATTCGATACGGTCACAACAAGAACAGCAACAACAAGATGAACAGAAGAAAAAACCATTACAGCCAACGAATCATCATTATATTAGCGATACTGATCTTGAATATATGCATGAACAGCAACCACACACCAATAGTTTTGATAAAACAATTGATGGCACGTGGTTGTGGTGGTGGTGGCATCGATCGAATCAAGAAAACAATAAGAGCAACAAAATTGAAATGAGAAAATCGATTTTAATGAATGGAAATGTGAACGACAATAATTATAACAATAATGATCATGATAAAATGCATGCAAATGAAGATATAAAAAAATATATAGCAGGAGATCATCAGATTATTAATGCATTGGGAGAATCATGGGAAATATGTCGACCATGCTCTGATATGGAAATGGCACAGACATTTTGTAGCAGTGATATAGGTAACATTTTATTTGAAAACTATTAACGATAATAATTTTTTTTTTATTGTAATTTTTAATGTTTTTTTTTTTTTTGTTGAACGTTACTTTAATATCGCTTCATTATTTACTTATTAACTTCCTACCGACTTACATTGTGTTAAATGGTTAAATAAATAATAATCGTTCCGTAAATGTAATAGAGAATGCTTTAGACAAACAAAATACAGAAATATTAAAATTGTAAAACTGCATCACATATAAGTCATAACGAATATTGTTTTGTTCATTTGAGTTTATCTTATCTGTTTTTTTTTTTTATTTTATTATTATTTACATTGAATGATATCATGAATTGAATATACATATAAATATATGCATGAATAATTATGTATACGCATTGCTTACATATGCGGGCAATGTGTTATGTAAAATATTAAGGTAATAATTTTATGGGTACAAGAATAAATAAAAATAATTAACCTACGCGGCGACATTATATTTAAACATATTTATTTCTTTTGAATTTAAATAAGTATTGTTTATAAATTTTATTTTAACGACGTAATATATGTTAATTATTTCTGTATAATAAATTTTTAACGTATGATTGGCAATTCGAAATTTTTTTTTCAAAGTTAATTGAATCATCTAATTTTAAACATATAAGTACACGAAAATATATTAAATTTTGTTTTTTTTTCTTTTTTTAAATAATTTCAGTTACAAGAGGAAAAATATTCAATGTTCAAGAACAGCCCACATTAGATACAATCGAAATAACAATAAAACAAACGAAAATACTTCGTGATAATATGTTAGCGATACAAGATGCCGAAGATGCCTTACGTCACTATCATAAAAATATAAAACAAAAACGAAAATATGAACGACACCAACGACACAATAGAAAACGTGAACTTCATAATAATCGTTATATGCAACAACAACATAATAATATTTATGAAAATATTTTGAATCAGAACAATGTTAATAATGAATTTAGTTTTCATACACCAAGACATTGTTTAGCATCACATGGTGATGGTGAATTTGTATTTATGGGTAGACGTCGATTTGATGAAATGATGTTAATATGTGCACCACGGTTAGAAGAATGGGTACACATTGTACAAAAATTTACAGACAGCAATGAAGCACCGTGTATATTAAAAAGTTAATTAATTATACCTTTAAATATATTTAGTTATATACTAATGATGATAATGCGATGAACCATTTGATGTGCCAATATCGAAATTTAATTTTAAATTTCCTTATAAAAACTGAACAAAGTTTAAAATAGTGATTTTTTATAATTATATGTTAATCTAATCTAACAAAAATATTATTATTAGATTCAAAGTATTTGAATCAAATCTAAGGATTTATAAATTCCTATAAGCCACAAGAACATTTGAAATATAAATATCTTCATGTCAGACTTACTCAAGATCATATTCGAAATTATTCTTATAAAAATAAGAATCATTTTCAAAGTAATCAAAATTTACTGGTTTAAAAGTGCATACACCAGCAGAAACGGAAAAGTAATTCAAATTTTGGATAAGTTTTTTTTCTGAAGACGCGAATTATCTTTTATTTAATTAATATTTTATATGTTTATGTTGATTCTATTTTAAGATAACGTTGAACGTTAAAAATAATAAATCACTTCATTATGTATTTGTCGCAATGCGAAACCATATTCAAAAAAAAGAAACTAATATGCGTTAAGCCGACACAATTTATTATATTTTTATTTTTTATTTAATAAAAGTTCAAATTGTCATTGTTTTGTTAGTAAACATTAATAATATGTAAAAATTTCTCACTTAACTTTTTTTTATTGTGATATTTCTTATAATATAAGCTGATAATAATAAATAAATAAATAAATGAATAATTATAATTACATGTGTAATGGTTTAAGAAATAATTAAAAAAAAAATTATTATCTAAATAGTAATTGTTTTTCAAATTTATAAATATATTTATCATTAAAAATCCTGTCAAGTGGATTTTTTCTAAAATAATCAAGCAAAAAACTACCCATTTTATTAAAAAAAAAAACAAAATCTATTTACAGAATGGAAATACAATATTTTACAGGAACAAAGATAAGATTTCAATATCAATGTTTAAACAAAATTAAATGAAATAATTTTAATTGTTGTGAATAAATTTTTTATTAAAAATAATATTTTGTCGGCCTTTTTTTCTCATGAATAGTTAAAATACTTACTTGTGAAATAATAAATTACCAAAGTTCTGTGGAACAATTTTTTGCCATATTTTTTTTTTACGTAAGTATGCGGTTTTTACTTCCGCTTGACGCGGATAAATAATATGAAACTTATTAAGTTTATAGTATAACTAT
>JAABKK020045062.1:0-12604 GCA_011634745.2 Catotricha subobsoleta | reverse complement strand
TAATTTCGGGGGCTTAGAAATATGACATTTTAGTGTTCTGGGGCTGAGAAAACATTTCGTTTTTTACATTAATTGTGCATTTTTTTTGGGGGGGCTGGGAAAACTTTTGGACGGGCTAAGCCCCTTTTGCCCATATGGTAGCTACAGGCCTGCACCCTATAGTGCGCAGCGTATAATCCAAAAGTTCACGGTTCGATACCAAGAAAAGCAAAAAATTAAAAAATGCTACAAATAGACCAAAAATAAACTAAAAAATAGACTACAAAAGACTATACAAATAGACCAAAAAGAAAATACTTAAATCCTTACGTTCTTAACAAACAAAATCTTAAACTGTATATAACCGCTTTATATTATATATATATATATTATATTTAAAAGGTTAATAAACTATTTTTAGACCATAGACAGTATATAGTCTACGGTACCGGCATATAAAGCCGTCTTTAGACTAAAAATTGCTTATTGGGTATGTATTATAACGTAATGACTGAGAATAAGAAAAGGAGTAAGAATACATATCAGAATTATATACTCAAAAAAAAACTTAAGATAATATTATTATTATTATTATATTATGTATGTAAGTATTTTTTTTTTTTTTTTTAATTCTAGGATCTTGAAAACTTTATAGAAAATTCAAAAAGAGGATCGATTTTATTCTCATTAGGAACAAATATTCGTAGTGACGCATTATCACCAGACACCTTAAAAATGTTTTTAAAAGTTTTTAGTGAATTGCCTGAATATCATTTTTTATGGAAATTTGAAAGTGATTCACTGCCAAAGCATCCCATAAAGAATGTTCTGATTCAATCTTGGATGCCCCAAAATGATATTCTTGCACATCCAAAAATTAAAGCATTCATCACTCATGCTGGACTATTGAGTACACAGGAGGCCACTTGGTATGGAGTACCACTCATTGGAATACCATTTATTGTTGATCAATATAGGGTAAGGCAATTAACTCTCTTATTTATAAGAATCCAATAATGTTTATAATAAATTTTCTGTCATAAAATAGAACATACAAAGATCAATAAATAGTGGAGTTGCTGAAAAAATTTCCTTTCCAGATTTAACAGCAGACGCATTAAAGACTAAGCTACTATTGATACTAGAAAATAAAACGTAATTAGATTTTTCCATAATTTGTTTAATAGAAACATAATTTTGTATTCATATCAGAGGAGCCGTTGCGCTTATACAATATTATATCTGTTGATTACGACCAAATGACCAATTTTTCGATGTTGTGATGTATTATACAAATGTTCGTCTATATATTATACATAATTCGTACATAGACTATTTTCAGATTAAATACGTAGCTTAGCAGTTATAGACGTTTAAAGTTCACGACCGATGAGCCTCGATATTAAAATGTCGATAACTTTTAAGCTAAACGTTTAATCAGAAAATAGTATATGTAGGAATTATGTATAATAGGGTGGATCGAATTTTTCAGAACTGCCGGTACCATCATTTTTTAAGTAGCATTTGGTCTCCTGAGTAACGTGTCTAAATGATTTTGAAAATAAGTTAAATTTCAATGTGCTTGAGGCTCTTGAAGTTGTCAAAATTGCAAAATTAAAGCACTGGAATTTAGTTCCGTTACAAGAGTAATTGTATTTCTGTATTCTCCGACAGTTAGAGTAAGTCAATGCCTTTCACATAATATATTGATACGTAGTTTACTACGAAGTTCGTAGTTATTATGTTTAAAATATCATTAAAAAATCGATTTTTCAAAATCTAATAACTACGAACTTTGTAGTAAACTACGAAAGAACAATATATTATTTGAAGGGCATTGACTTGCTCTAACTGCTGGATAATACAGAAATACAATTACTTGTAACGAAACCAAATTATGGTGCTTTAAATAGGAACCAGATATTGCAAATTTTGACAACTTCAAGAGCCTCAAGCACATCGAAATATAATTTATTTTCAAAATCATTTACTCAGGAGACCAAATGCTACTCAAAAAATGATGGTATTAGCAGTTTTGAAAAATTCGATCCACCCTAATGTATAATACATAGACGCACATTGGTATATAATATATTACAATATAGACAAGGTGATAGATGCTTAAAGTTCACGACCGATAACCGGCGACCACGACCGTGATATTCAAATGTCGCTTTTAAGCTAAGCGTTTAATCTGAAGATAGTCTATGTAGGAATTATGTATAATATTTAATATATAGACGCACATTTGTATATAATATATTACAATATCCGAAAATTGGTCGTTTAGTCGCAATCAACGGATAATAATATCGTATGGGGCCGCAACGGCTTCACCCTCTCAGATCCATATAAAATAAACTTATTCGATTTTAAAACAGTTATCAAGAAAATATGAAAATTCGTTCAGTTCGATTCCGTGACCAAAAGGAGAAACCATTAGAACGAGCAGTTTGGTGGATTGAGTATATCTTACGAAATCCAAATCCAGAACATTTAAAGTCACCCGTCCACAAATTAGGTTACATCAGTTCTAATTCATATGACATTTTGCTTTTATTTCAATTCATTGTTTTATTGTTTGTTTTTATTTTGTATAAACTGATTGTTATTATTGTTTGTAAAACAATTAGAAAAGGAGTGAAAAGTAAAGTAAAAGACTATAAAAAAAAAATTTGAATTAAATATAATCATATTATTATTAATTATTTTTCCTTTAATTTTAATTAGTATCATGAAGATAATTCTTATGTATTCTTTCAATTTTAAAATATTGACATTTTTCATGCACACAATAATAAAATACTGAATCAAACACAATTTTTACTACATTTTTGTGAAATTTT
The DNA here is from genome assembly GCA_011634745.2 of Catotricha subobsoleta. Classification (NCBI taxonomy): domain Eukaryota; kingdom Metazoa; phylum Arthropoda; class Insecta; order Diptera; family Cecidomyiidae; genus Catotricha; species Catotricha subobsoleta. The sequence goes on along the minus strand of JAABKK020045062.1, from coordinate 9,779 downwards.
CCAAGCTACTGGGTAAATTTAATTCAATTCGTGAGAAGAAAAAACATCCCTGACAATTCGTAAAAAAATTCTAGAGAAGGGGAGATGGTACCAAAGAATATGTGATCCGCAGACAATATCACCGGTTACGTGTTTAATGTTGGCTCTTCGAGTCACCAGTTAAACCACATCCTGAATATCGGTAGGCGAGTGCGAGTATTGTGAATTTTGGTCATAGTCATCATAATATACTATTTTGCGTAAGCAAGCGCAGCAACGGACAATTTGGTCATATCAAAAATATGTGATTTGAAATATTAACTCTTGTTTTGAACTGATTAAGTTTTTTTTTTTTATTAATTTCATCAACCTGGCGTGAGCATAAGCCAATGACGCTTAAGTAATGAATCAGGCACGGGCAGCTGCAACTAGTGAACATAACTTTTACAATAAATATCGGATGGCTGTGCATTATAGGGTGAATCGATCTTCTAACCCCAATCCTTGGCATCGATTTTTGGAAAGAGGACACAAAATCATTAATTATGGTGAAAATATTTTTTTTTTAGAAAAATACGTCGCGAATAGCTTATGAGATGTTTAAAATTAATGGAAAAACCAGATTCAAGGGTGTCCCCTTAAGAATTCTAAAAAAAAAAATTTACGCTGGACGGTGTAATGAATGTATTATTTCTCAAATTCAAGTTAAAGTATTGAAATATTATTTTTAGCAAATATGGCCTCACAACAACGGAACTCGGAACTATAACTATTTTAATTATAATTTTTTTTTGTGATTTGTTAATTTAGATTATAATACCGTGATTGATTTTGATTATTATTAAATTAATCATAATTTTTACCAACACTAATGATAAATTTTATTTTAAATCATCAATTAGGCTTGTCGCGTTGACATTTAAATTCGCAATGAAAAGATTAATTCTGTATGAAAGACGTCAAAATAAAAACATTAATTTCTAAATTTTTTTGAGTATAGACCTATTTGAGTCGGCCACTTCGTTGTGTGGCACCTAACCTCACATTCTTGTTTGTACAAGAATGAGATTATTTTTTTTTAAAGTATTTTGTGATTTTATTGTTTTAATAAAATATTAGACATAAAATTAAGAGCGTTCCATGCGAAAAGCTGGTTGCGCGCCCCGATTTTTCTCGGAGATGGCTCAAAAGTATGAAAATTCGTGAGGCTTGGGAGCACTTTTTTAGCTTTTTTCCTTGTTTAAAAGATATACGAGTTGGAACACTAGCTTGCGCGCCCCGATTTTTCTCTTAAAATAATTAAACAATACAATTTTTTTTTGTTTCTGATATCGATCTTAATCTATTGGCTAGTAACACTTGGGAGCACAATTTTAATTTTTATCAATTTTCGTGAAATATTTTCGATTTAATTAATTTTTTACACAAAAAGCTCATGAAATATTGACAGATGTGAGGTTATTTTTAATATTTGTTAATAGAAACCTGGCGCGTATCAGCAAAAAAATATAAAAATGGGGCAAATAAAGTAATTTCTCAATAAACAAAAAATAAAAAGTACATTAAAAATCAAAATAAATAAGCAATTTCATTACATTACACACAATAGAACACTCTTAAGTATTAAATTTCATATTAATTTGAGTTTTGCATCTATTAAGACACATTTAAGTGCAAAATGCTTTGTGTTTGTACAAGAATGAGAATGAACAAAAAGGATCAAAAATTGCGTTAACGAAAGATTTTTTGACAGCTCAAACAGGTTAATAAGACATGATTTTAGTCGATGAGGTCGCACCATTCGAGGTTAGTTATTGGTTTTTTACTGTACGACTATTTTTTTTTACTGTTTTTATATGCAGATAAACGCTTCGATCGAGGTTAGTTAAGAGTTTTGCATATAATTTGATGGTGGCGCCACTCCTGCTTTTTGGACAACAAAACATGCAGCGCCTCCAAAAATATATGACATTCCATAAATTGCTAAACGCGGTTTTTTCCGCGGTATATTTGAAATCTGAAGACCTTTTCTTTTTTAGCTCTCATATTAGTTTGGGAAGTAAAACTTTTTTTTTTTTTTACAAAATTTACTCCCCCCAGAAATCCAAAGCAAGCGCTCCTCTGCTCACGCACATGCTTCTCTATTGAAAATCGTTTCTGCGCATCTGTCAAAATTATTTTATTCATTATTGTTTTAGGTGTATCTGAAAACTTTCCATTTGGCTAATTTCGCTAGAATTTGCTACTTTTCCAAAACGAGTTCTTTATGAATAACAATTTATTTCGGGCTCAAAATTAATTTTGATGTATTAGACTTATGTCGAGGATGTAAAAACAACTCTTAGTATATTATGCAGACCCATTCGGCATTTATTGCAAAAGTTATGACCGAAAATGTAAGAAAAAAATTAAAATCACAAAAAAAATTACAAAACAGACTCTTTTTTAAACAGCTCCGATTTAGGATTCCGATAACCGACCAATGCAATTCGAAGTCTATTTATTTCAGAAAGTAGTGAATTTTAATTTTATAAAAGATTTGATAAACACTTTTAATGATTTCGTTATAAAAAGTGGAGGTAAAAATGGTGAAATCGCACGCGTAACGGCAAAACATTTTGTGACGTGGGGGAACGAAAAGTAATTAATTATTTTTAGCAATGAAATCGATTTTTGAAAAATTTGGAAATATGTTCAAAATATTATTTATTTATATAATGACCGATTACTCCGTGAATACCTGTGAGTCTTGTTTCATTTGTGTTTCGGCTTTAGATTTTCGTGCTGATGGGTTTATATGAGACTTTGAAATCAACGACCCCGGCAAGATTATAAACGACTTCTTTATTTGTAGACGACGCTGTATGAAACTGGGATGCTTTTTAGTTGAATTTACCCGTACAAGTCAGCGTCTTCTACTTCGAAAAACATGAATGTGTTCCTGAAACGAATATTTTTTGATGCTTCAGTGAAAAACAATTGAAGAAAAGTTTTTAAGAGGAATTTTATCAAATGATATGTCAATGAAAGATTATGAATAACACTTTTTCTACGTGTAGGCAGTACCTATAGAAAAACATGACTATCTTTATTACTTGAACGATATCCCGAAATTATAAGAATTTTTAGTACACCATATAACGACAATTCTTAAAACATACGATAAAAGTTACTTCGATATCAGAATTATGCTTCAGTAGTACTGTAATTCGTAACACTGGACTTAACATTATGTAATACAGTAGACTCTCTATAACATGAACCCCGATAAGATGAACTATCTCGATAACATGAACTTTTTTTGAGGCTATTGCTATCGATATTACCGCCAATAACAAGAAATTCTGCTTTTATGAATGTTATGTAACATGGAATCTAAAATATTATTGCTCAAGTAACGAAAAGAGTCATGTTTCGATAAGATGAACTGACATTTTGTGTTCACGTTATCGAGAGTCTTATATATTATGTAATGCGATTTTAAGCAATATGACGTCATTATTTGGCCCGGAAATATTATAAATAACTCATATTATATTATTATATAAATTTTGAGGCCATATTTGTATGTTGAGTTTATATAAAATGAAAAATTTCCCCTTATCATCATGTTAAAAAACATAAAGATACATAAAGTTATACACTCAGAAGATAGAAAATAATGCTTAACTCTTGTGGAGACTTGCCCAGCCCAGTAATAATATAACAACAGAAAACTAACATCACCTAGCAACAACTTAACAAGTGACTACTTGAAAGAATCTAAGAATTAGTCAAAAGCCAGTCTGATGAAGATGATACCCATCGATAGAATAAAACAAATAATCAAATTATATAATGTTAAAATAAAATGCAATGATAATTTTAAAATAATTTATTTAAAATTATGTAGTTGTAATTAATACTAAAAGAGTGGCAATTATTACATTACATAATTATTACATGTGTACATAAAATATTTTTTTTCCCCCGTAATCTTCTGATTCGCTATCGCAACGTTGTTTTTAAACTACGACCATTAGACAATAAATATGAAATAGTATGCTCAATCAGCATTAACATTTAATTGTTTTCAATATAGAAGGACTATAAATGTTAAAATGATATGAAGAGCTCAATGCAATACCATTTATATTACTATAGTGATAATTTTCATGAACCTCTTCATTTGAAATAATTTGATTCAATTAAAAATTAAAATTTATAATAGATACAGTCCATAAAAATTATCGTGACTACCCAAAAATCGTCTCTATTTGCGCACACCACTGAACTTTCTTTTTTTTTTATTTATTTATTTTTTTTTTGTTGCCAGATGAAATATTTTTTTGTTGTTTTGTTTTCTTTTATTTTTTATTTAAATAAATGAATGTCAGAATAATAATGAATGAAAATAGATAAAAAGTTGTAAATATTAATATTAATTTTCGTCCCATGAACCATATTCATCATCTTCCGTCTCAAAATCAAAATTCACCTGAAAATTAATTGTGGATTTTCGTTTTCTGTTAGGCATTCCTTTTCCCACCACAATTCCTCCTCTTTCCAAACGTGTCCACATGATTTACGCCAATTTTCATTGTTTATTTCGTTATGGATTTCTTTTTTAACTAACTCCATTAGACATTTCGAATTAAATGAAACATTTTGTTGTTTTATCCTTTCTTTCACTTGACCCCAAATTAGCTCAATTGAATTAAGCTCTGGATGATATGGTGGCAATCGAAGAATTGTGTCTCCATGTTGAGGGAGTAATTCATCTGATTTATACTTGACAAATTGGTCTCTATTGCGCTTAACAAGCTCATACAATTCAGTTTTTAATAAATTGTCTTCAAAAGGAATGTTATGTTGTCGTAACCAATTTGCAATTTCAGCTTTCTTATTAGAGGAGTTTGGAGCTTTGTTCACCTTTACGTTATGATAAGGCGCATTATCTACTACATCTACCGAATTTGGATGTAAATTAGGAATGAGAGATTTTTCAAGCCATGTAAAATAATTTTGCCCGTTCATATCGTCATGATAATCGCCAGTTTTCCTTCCTGGCTGGAAAACTAATAAGGCATTTTGAACAAATCCTTCTTCGTTACCTGCGTGAACAATAATGTGTCTATTACCTTTAGAAATGGGATGCAGTAACCCATTATCAGTACTATCTGTCTAACGATTTGACGTAGTAGATGAATCATGGACATATGTTTCATGTAAATAAACAATAGATCTGCCTTCTTTTCGGTACGCACGTATTTTTCTTAAAAAAATTATTCGTTTTAAATGAATTTCATCGTTTTCTACGTATTCATACTGTTCTTAAACTTAAAGCCTATAGTGGATGATGGTGTATGAAATAGATAATAAGTCGATATTTTTAATATTGTGTTAATATATAAAATGATATTTATTGGTTATTAAATATGGTAGGCGTTCGTACATGTAATATGTATTGTTGATCGTTCGGTCGATATAATTGGAATGAGGACGTCTCGTTAGCTTATGCTATGCATAGGCTGGATGTAGGTACGATCCTCACTTCGTCGTATGGTCGGTCGTATTCGCTTCTCTATGTGGATTGCATAGAGATGATGTAATGCAAACATAAATGTATGCGTGGGTGTAGTGGTACGCCACAAGCCCAACTTATGAATAATAGTTGACAAAGAAACAATACTACCATGGAATATATCATCATCTTTTAATGTTTTCAGTAGTGATTTAAGAGTAACACAATTTTTTTGATTCACATGAAAACTATATATTTTACGTCTAATTGCTTCCATAATAAAGTCATCTACGTCTACAACATGCTTAATTCTTTTCTTATGAACTTTTCTTGGTGAAATAAAAGGTTTTGGAACTGAATTATTGTTATTGTTGTCTAAAGTGTTTTCAACATTAGTTGGTTGTAGTATTCTTGTTAACAATGGCAATGAAGATGAATTGGTTTCAATAGTGCTTCCATCACTTTCTTCGTCGACAGACACTAAAGAATAATTGTGATCTGAATGGTTTACATTATGATTTTCTATTAATGGCGATGAAGAAATCTGACCTGACAATTGCAAATGAAATAGAATATGATGAAATGTGATGGTAAAATATATATTTAATTATAAAAAAAGTTTACATGGTAGTGACAATAACGAATTTAAGTTATTAGAAGAAGAACCTTCTTTAACAATTCTTTGAATTGTGGACTCCGAAGCAGCAGTAGCATGATTAATTTGTGCGAAAAGGAAACGATTAGAACAATTTAGTATAACTGCTAAACTAATTTCTCCGCGTTGCAATTTTTTAAAATAATCATAAACATTAAAAATAATTTGACGCTCGCCACTTTTAAATTGATATTTTGTCATTTTGATTTTAATTTTAAATGATTCTTTGACATACAATATATCAACGAACGTTGTAAATATTTGTGCATGCATTGAACTTTTTTAAATTTTCGAAAATGCGCACAATACGCCATCTTTGTCACGATAACTTCTGTTGTTGTTGTACTGTAAAAAGATGGGTAGAATATATATACCTCTCCGAGTTGTTATTTCAAGATGGGTAATAGATACTAAAAAGATAGCTAGAGTATACCTCTAATTGTTGTTAATTATGGTACATTCTACCTCTCTTTTGGTACATTCTACTATTCATTTCTCTCGGTGTAGGATAGGCGGCTCAATATCATCGGGTTCCATCATCTTCTCGGCCTGTTCGATTCTGTAGTGTAGGGCCGATTTGTGAAATAAGGTTTCGGACACATCCTTTTTAAATGGCTGCCGCAGTTGTCGCTTGCTGCAGGTACCTTTTCTCATAATAAATTCGCAATGCAGTTGTACACTACTAGCAGAACCTTTTAGCCGAATCATCAATGATGTACTACATTTATATTTTTCTACAAAATAAAATTACACATAATTGAGGAAATATAATAGACTATCGCAATCAATCGATATTTATATACAAACGAGTTCTGCTGCTCAAGGAAATGAAGAAAAGAATTGTATTGCAATGCAATAGATTAAGATCACTAAAGTAGATTGATTAAGAAATGCTTATGGAAAATGCCTTTAACCAAAGCTGGTATAAAACAATACAGTGCTGTAGCTCCCATAGAGGCTCATGCGGCTGAGCCTGCAATCAGATTTGCTAAGCCTGCTCTCAACTTTCAACCTGCTTTCGATTTTTTTTTAAACCTTTCTCTTGACTTCAAACCATTTTCATCCTACATCAAATATAATACAAATTCAAATAATATTATATTCATTAAACACATAAATTAGCATGATTGGCCAGCGTTTAGTGGAGCTTTGCCTCTTAAGATTTGGTACAAACGCCTAGAAAAAATTAATAAGATTATTAAAGTTTTGCGTAATGCCCATACTCCACACAAATTTCTAGGAACTTGACTAGGAAAATTGTGAGTAAACTGTACAAATATTTGAAGTATGGGGAAGAGTGATAAAATATTGATTAATTAAAGAAATTAAATTAGGTTAGGAATATTATGAAAAGTTACTGCTAGGTTGTTATTAATTCTAGCGAAAATAAATCCTTTATTATCACGTGGCGGCAATTATTTTCATTTAATTTTCATACGAACTTCAATGCATGTGCCGGCGTGATTATTCAATTTATTTTCACCAAAACGGTAAAGCATGTAAAATTGAAATATTTCTATGTTGTATGGGAAATTATTTATGTTGCTTTACCGTTCCTTCTCTTTGTTCAATAGCACCTTAGAACTTAAAACAATCGTAACTAAAATGATGCTAGCAAACTCAATTTGATTTAATTTTATTGGCTATTTTGACCGATTATTTTATCACATTATACTTTTAACTTACGTTATCCCGGTAATGATAATAATATTGATTGGTGCAAATTTTACCTTTAATTAATGTTGAAACGCGTGCTACTTGCTGGCTACTGTGTTTGTTGTATGCAGACACTATTTGATGTTGCCTTTTTGAAGATGTCACAGCGAATGAGAAAAGTTAAAATGAACGCGGATGTTGCGAAATAGTTTTACGGTTAATCAAATTAGTATTGCGTATAGTCTCTATATAAAAGATATTTGAGACAATAGCGTACTCACCATTTCTCAAAACGGTCATGTAACCCCAAAAAAAATAAATTCATTAGATTCACCATTTTTATATATATTATTCAATGCCGCGTTGCTCAATTATTTCAATAGTGGGCATTTTCTAGTACTCACCGGTTAACCGCGCGGTGAATTTTTTTCCACAAAAAGTTTTCTAATACTTACCGGTGAGAACAAAATATTACCACTGATCTACCGGTGAGCCTAACCGCGTACATTCTAATACTCACCATTCACTCAACGGTAAGCTAACCATTTTACCATGCTTTCAATGGTGGTTAAGCGGTAGATCAAAAAAGTTTGACATTTCATTAAATACTTTTATCAAAAATTGTGGACGTTTTTATTACATTTTTGAGACCATTTTTTTTTTTAATTTATTTTTAAAGTATTAGCACAGAATACGCATGGTAATAGTAATAGTTTACCATTTTTTTTGCTAAAATTTAAAAAGCATCTATGGAAGGCACCATTGCATCCATTGATAAAAGTAGTACATGCTAACAAAATCAAAGATGCAGCAAATAATAAGCACAAATTTCAATTTGAATTACTTCTTTTCTAATTCTTTCACAATATTGTTTTTAAAAATATTGTAACGAAAAGCACAAGTAGGTTACAAAATTCAAAATAACAAATAACGTGTTTAAACACGAATTCATTTTTGTTAAGAATGGTAACGAAAGACGCAGAATCTTGTGCTCGTGAAAATATACATGATTTGGTTAAGATCCGTCAAATCAATCCTGAGAGAAATTCTTAGCATTTTTCACTAAATAGAGTACGCCGAAAAAAAATAAAATGCATTTTTTATTTAATTTTCTGTTAAATGATGTTAAACTAAGTATACAAAGTGTTTTCAGAATGGAGAAATATGATCTAATTAAATCTAATCTAATTAGAAACACGAAATTTTCGGAAATTTTGCAAGATTTTTCTAACAACCAGAGTTGGCTGCGAGTGCCAAAACCTGACTTACGTGCATTATATGAATGCATGCATTCTTATGTTAACCTGCGCCATCGTATAAAGCATATTTTGAGAAATATTAAGGAACTTTGAACACGGTATAAAAGATAACCATTTTGGCGCGAAAATATCGAATTCAAAATTAAGCTATAATTAAATAAAATAAATATGATATTTAATGTTGTATTTTTATACCTTTCTTTTCTATATAACAGAATAATTTGGTCGGCGTACTCTATTGGCTGTCGAGTTGCCTCTTTTTTGACTCTGCGACTTTTCTCAAAATGCCTCCTTTTGTGAATTGAAATTATCAGAAGAATTCTTATATTAACCACAAATATTTTAACCATAAGACTACCGGTGAAAAAAACAAAAACTACCGATACCTACCGGTGAATTTTTTGAAGTGGTGAGTACTAGAAAATGCCCTATGTATCCTTAAACCAGAGATTGACACGGGCCGGCCCGACAGCAATTTTTTGACCCGTTACCCGCAAAAAAAAAACGTCAGCCCGCCCGCAGCCCAACCCGCAAATAAAAATATTGCTTCAGCCCGCCCGCTACTCGGCCCGAAATAAAAAATATTGTCCATGGCCCAACCCGGCCCTACAAAAAAAAAGCAAGCCCGCAGCCCGGTTTGTTACCCCGTTATCTAATAATAATTTTTTGCTAAAAATTTAGTTTAATTTTATTTATGGTAATTTTATTTCATAAACATAATAGATCT
>JAABKK020045051.1:0-12606 GCA_011634745.2 Catotricha subobsoleta | reverse complement strand
ATCTAAAAGTCGTTCATACACAACTTATATGTAGGAGCAACACCATGGATGATAGAGTGTAAAATATACCGGTTCCTCAAAAAATGCGGGCCGGCCCGTGTCGATCTCTGGCTTGGGGTGATTAAGAAAGGGATATAAATTTGTGGTTTCATCTTCAAAAATTGGTGGGGCTCCGTCTTGGATGATTTTTCTGTGCGGCCTTCCATTTAGAAGTTATCAACTAAAACATAATAGCAACACAAATAACAATAATGAACATAATGATAATAATTGAACAAGGTATAACTTTATTTACTATATATCTTATATTTAAATAAAAAAATATCTTTTCATGCTTATCAATTTTAGATAAAAATCGTTGTTAATTTTATGTGTTAAAAATCATCGTTCATTTTATTTATTTATTTGTTTCTCTAAGTTGTTCACGTTATAAATTATAATAAAAACTTAAATCGTTAAATATATTATTACAAAAATTGGATAATAAATATTAAATAGAGTAAGAATATCACATTTCTTAAACTACCATTTTTTACGTTTGGTGAGAGAATGAGAAAAACATATTCATTACTTACTCAGAGAGTAACTTGTAAGCCCCTAAAAGCAAAAAATTGTCATCCGTTTTTTGTGGGGATACAAACCTGGAGTGGGCATCGTACAAATTCGAATAATTGATTTTTCTAGCTAATCTCTTCAGTTTTTATTCTCGTTGACTTCGAACGTTATTTTTTAGTTATATTAGACGTGTTCGAGCTATGATCCAAATGATCCAAAATACGTAATTACGTATTTTTTTTTTATATAGAATGTATCTACTATCGACGTTTTGGATCATTTAGATTCACTTGGATCATAGCTGGAACACGCCTATTATTAACTAATGCAAAAAAAAAACATTTTTTTTAATGAATTGTTGAAGTTAAAATTTCATATTATGTCGAAATGTGCTCGATCGTGTGGTTTTTACTCGCTTGTTATTTCGTTCACGGATAAAATCTACTTTAAATGAGTAACTTTCGACACTAAATCAATGGTAATATTTCGCTAGATAAAGTAAATAAAATTTAAATAAAATTTAAAAAAAAGTAACTTTCGAAGCCAACTAGAGTAAAAACTGTACAGATTAGTTCGAAAAATCAATTATTCATTGATTGATTCGAGTGAATTTGCGTGATGCCGCTCCTGGTTCCTTTTATTTTCTATTAATATTTTTTCCGGATAGAATAGGGCTTGCATCAATTTGTTCTGAACACAGAACCGAACCATTATATAAAAAATTGATATATATATTTATATATATTGTTATATACCTACAAATTGAAATGAATACTGCGAAAGCATTTTTACTTTAATTAAATTATAATATTATTAACTTTTTGGTGTAGACGTGTTAGTCTTCAAACATCGAATAAAAAATATATGAATGTTTTTAATAGATGGGTTAAACTATTTTCGTTATTGTTGTTAGAGTCTAAAGTCTATGTAGGAGTGGAGTAGTATATGATTTTTGCTTTCTGTTCATTAAACTGCAAACGAAGTTTTAAAAGTTCCTTTAGGAGTATTTGAGTGATCTACACAATTGAATGCCTTTTTAATTTCTAGAAAATAGATGGCGATGAATAGATCTTCATCAATATTTCTTGATACGAACTGTGTGAGATGTATGATTGCAGCCATTGGATTTTAATTTTTTGAGAAACCAAATTGATTTGGATGGATAATATTGTTTGAATCTATCAACTCAGTAAACCAAATTTTCAGTTCCTCTTTTACTACCATATTAATCGATGTGAGGACAGATATTGAACGACAATTTGTGCAATCTGATTTGTTACCCGATTTAAATATTAGTACCACTACCATGGCAGTACTGTAATGCTTTAGGAATTTAGCTGAGATACCGTCACAGCCTGTGGAGGCACATGATCTAAGTTTGTTATCTCGTATTCTTTGGACATTAGTTGGCGCCAGTGGAATAGTTAGCGTGATCGGCTACATAGCCCTATTAAAGTTGTACCTTTAATTTGGACATAACTGGTTTTTGCAATATTCATTATAACAAGAGTTATAGGCAGACGTGTTCACGGGAGGGGGGTAATACTCCCCCCTGAGTTTTAAGTTTTTTTTTTTTTTAAGATCGATTTTGTAATCGTCGATGATAAATTTGTAGAAAATAGTATCTTTTTTTTCCCTTTTTTCCGCGGAATAGTATCTTTTTTGAGTTTTCAGAATATCGATTTGCATACAGCGTGATTTTTTCCGCGGAAATAGTATCTTTTTTCACTTTTCAGAATATCGATTTCCATACGCGGTTTTAGAGAAGTGGAAGTGAAGACCTTTTTTTTTTTTTTGTTGCTCTCACATTTTTCTGGCTGAAGAAACAAAAAAGTGGAAGTGAAAACTTTTTTTTAGCAAATGCCCCCCTGGCAGAAATCCAAAGCGTGCGCATCTCTGGTTATAGGCCATTTTCCGGCGAAAGGCGCCACAAAAGTGCTGTAGGACTTAATAAACAAAAAAAAAAAATTTAATTTTTCGATTTTATAGATGTTTTAAGCAGATACGATTTTTACTTCACAATGGCATTGTCCCATACGCCTTTTTAATTCATATAGCTGCAGTATACCTCCTCAACTAAAAATGGTATCAACTGAATCCAGTATACCCTATAGTTGGAAAAATAAAAACAAATGAAATCAAAAATATTCTGTCGCGTCATATATGTATCTAAAAATCAATATCGTGATATATCACTCAATTATGGAAAGCAAAATATCGATATGTCCCCTAAAAATTTGTTTCCGATTTTAAATTTTGCGAGTTCCAAAAAACTGTATATTTATAAAAACGAAGGACTGTCATTATGTTTTGATTTCATGCCTTATCATAAATATACCGTTATGACTTAAACTTTAATATCTAATTATTTAACTGGTAGAAAAATCAATATCTCGTATATTATTATGGATTTAAATAATAGAATATGAATATGATTCGGATTATGAATCTAAATTGAACGACACGTGAAAAATCCCATCCCCCATCATTTATCTATTCATCATATATAGGTATGTATTATGTACTTTAAAAAAAAATATATATATTCTATTATTATTGTGCATTCATTCATAAGAAATTCAAAAATGTTAACTTTATTTTCAACGGTTATTCATTGCTCGAAAAAGCTTACAGTATTATAAATCCGCCTCATCTAACATATATAACAAAGATATATAGATATTTTATTCCGGATATTGTTGAAATCTTCATCTCCGGTTAAGATACGTAAGCAATAATAACGTTTAATGCTTTTATCGATAGAGCTTGAACAATGAAAAAACTATGTATGGAACGCAGACATCAGAAACTTATAATCGATAAACTTTTATATAGATTTCGTTCAAATAACTGATGGAGAATTTAATTGTTGATTAAAAAACGTGATTAATAATTATTGTGTTTTCTATAAATGTTACAGGATCATTTAAATATAGCGTTAGCTTGATAATCTTGCGGTTGGTAATAATTTATAATTAAGATGAAATATGTTTCTTTTTTTTATATACTTATTGGTCTGGTAATCAGTATTTGCATGAAAAGAAATCAATAAAAAAAATGAAAGAGTTGGAAATTTAATTAATTTTGATTTTACTGGTTTGGTTATGATAAATTACACAGTTAATTATTGCGTCCTTTTTTTTTTAGAATAATTTAAAAAAAAAACAAGAAAAACCTTAGTTTTACTACTTCTTTAGTCTTACCAAATAATTATCTAAAGTATAATGCGCCAATTGGTGATTGATAAATTTATGAAAATTATTGTATTAGTTTAATATAATTCGTATTGGACTTTAAATATCCCATCAATTTTACAGGCGATTATTGGCCTAATCTTTACCTCACAATCTCAATATTCCGTACAAGGTCAATATAAATATGTAATATAAATGTAAGTCATAAATGCCATCTACACGTTTAACATACCTATCTGAAACCATGTCGGAGCCCACATGACATCAAAGTGGAGGCGGTTGTGTTTCTTATAATATCGTACACACCCGGATGAAAATTATTGTCACACCTCACACATAACATCAATATACAGTGAAAATCCTCAAAGCCGGCATTCAAGGGACCCAACATATTTTCCGCCTTAGAGGAGATTTTCGATATTCACGATTTAATATTTTTTTTATTTTAAGTGTGCAAAAGTTGTTAAATTGGATTCGAATTTCAGAGTGTTAAATTAAAAAAAAAAAAATCATGATCGTAAAATCGAATTAAAAATTCGAATTTCTGAGCGCGCCATATATAAAATTTTCGATTCGATTTTCCGAACAATTTGAATTTTGGAGGATTCGATTTTGTGAGCGTCTACTGTATAAATATTAGGGTGACAAATATTTCCTCACATCTCTCACAAATCCTGAGCGTTTAACCATTCTGAAGATATTCCACTTCACAGAAAGAGCCATATTGACATACTTGTAGAGTTCTCATGAAAAAACCACAGATGGATCGACCCTCTGTTACTTTTTAGGGGTCGTCCATAAAGGACGTCCAAAAAAAAAATTAACCCCCCCTCCCTCTTGTCCGTTTTTGTTCTCTTATAACAGACACCCCCGCTCCCCCCCTAATCCGGACGTTCTTTATGGACGACCCCTTAATTATAAAAGCTAATTATTATTGACTGCTATCAGTCTCACTCACTCATTATGAACAATGAGTGAGATAGAAACAAGATTTCACTTAGATAAATAACAAAATGGTCACTCCTAATCCCTCGTTATGTGGCTCATATTTCCTAGCTTGTTTTGAGAGCCATATTCCCAATAAGAATTGAACAGTTGGAGACACGGTTGGATTCGCGCAAGCAACTGATGTGGTTTTAAACAGAGATAGACTGGCCTCAATTCTGGCCTGCCCATGTTTATCAACAAAAAAAATATTATAAATTAAGTAAGACTATTTTATTGCTATTATTTTTAGACGTAATTTTTTTCTGGATCTCAGATTTGGCATTAAAGTAACGAAATGCATTCACTTAATAAAAAAAATTTGAGAGAAAACAATTTAATTTTCTTTTGCAACTTAAGTTGTGTTTTAAATTCATACATACTGACTTTTTTCTGGATTTTACCTTTTTCTTCTTTTTAACTATAAAATTCGTAACAAATTTTCACGGAAAACCACATAGAATCCATACTAAATCCATACTAAATCCATACTAAAACCATACCAAATCAAGTACTAAAATAAGTATGGTTTTAGTATAGATTGACACTATTTTTGTTAGTATGGTTTTGGTCAAGATCAATATACTATAGGTCTGCTCACTTCTATACATGCAATGGTATAAGCATAGGTGCACACGCTTCTGATTTCAGGGAGGAGTACATTTGAAAAATTTATATAAGGTTTTTTTTTTTTTTTTTATCATCGACAAAAGTTACGACCAAAAAAAAAAAAAAACGGTCTCAACTCCATCGACGATTGCAAAACAGCCTCAAAAAAAAAAGGCTTACCCTTAGCTGACTTTTGAGAAAGTGAAAAAAAATACTATTTTCTATTCAAAACCTGACAAAACATACTATTTTCTGTTCAAAACCTGGAAAAAGATACTATTTTTCGCCAAAATCGACAGTGGGTAAGATTTTTTTCAAATCTCTTAACACCCTCCCCCATTGTGCATGTATGGGTATAAGCATTTGACGTTTAATTTTTTTTTATCGTGCAATACTTTTTCGTTCATCGTGCAATGTTTTCGACAATAGATTGATTTCAAAAAATTTGTTCTCGTATTTTTCATATGACATATAGCGGCGCTGCATGTCATGTTTTGGAAAACAAAGCATACAGCGCCACCCAAAAATATATGAAACCCAATCACGGTCAATATAAGAACTCACAAGTTTTCGAAAACAAAGCATACAGCGCCACCCAAAAATAGCAGTTCTGCTAACTAAAACTGTACTAAAAAATCAATCTAATATTTTTTCAAAATATTTATTTTAATATGTAAAAACGTTGCACGATGAACAAAAAAGTATTGCACGATAAAAAAAATTAAACGTCAAATGCAACACATTTAAATACCTCTGAAATTCAACATTAATTGAGCAGACCTCTAGTGTATTGATTTTGGATTTTGGTATGGATTTTGTAAATATTTTCAGTAGGGTAACCGTTGACAAGTTTATTCTGAACAGACTATAGGCGAGATGCAAGATTTCTGAAAGTTGTGTTTTTAGATGACTTTCAGTTTTCTTTTGGTTTCTAAAAGTGCCTTTTTCTTCCAGATTTTGATAATTTGATGGTTGTAGATTTATTTTTTTTAATTATTTTACTTCAAGATTTTGTATTTTGTCTTTTTTAGGTTATGTTGACATCAATTGATATATGGTTGGGACTGAATATAGAACTCAGGAATGTTCTAAGTATCTACACTAAGGTTGCCCTTAGTTGTATGGAGAAAATTTACGTAGAAATAAACTTTGGGGACACCCCTCAAAAAGTCGAGGTTTGGTCTAAAAATAATTGAACAATTTTTAAGCTTATTGAAATGATTTAAGGGATCGTTCGCTTATTATGTCACGCTGTTAGGGGTGGGGGGGAG
This sequence comes from Catotricha subobsoleta, assembly GCA_011634745.2. Lineage (NCBI taxonomy): Eukaryota > Metazoa > Arthropoda > Insecta > Diptera > Cecidomyiidae > Catotricha > Catotricha subobsoleta. Next base: position 5,993 of record JAABKK020045051.1, on the reverse strand, counting down.
TGTAGAAAAGTGTGACATTTTGTGACAGAGGGAGGGGGGAGTTCAAAAAAATGTGACGTCACATTAATCTATTTTAAATTTTTGTGAGTTTATATGTACAAATTGATTTTATTTTTAGATTTTACAAATTTCATAAATTTTTTATCGAATTTTAAGCTATAGTCAATAGCGTTGAAAAAGATTAAAAAAGTACGTGTTTTTTCAAAATTATTGACTATAACTTCAGAACAATATGATCTATTGTCTTGGCATAATCATTAAACTTGTTCTCCTTGAATGGCTTTAACACTCTTCCAAAGATTCCAAAGTAGTAGCCTACATATAGTGCTGAGGTTATAATCAATAATTTTGACTTATACGTACTTTTTCAATACTATTGACTCTAACTTCAGAATTATGTGAATGACTGTTTTGGTATATTCTGTAAACGTGTTCCTCTTGAATAGCTCTACAACCAATCTGAACATTCCAAAGACAACACTCTTATAATTTGGCTCCCAGAAGTGTGGGTCCGGTAATCACCGAATACATTTTTTCGGTTTTTCGATCGACCGGCCCAGCTCTGCATTGTATTCAAATGTCAAAATTATTATATTTGAAATTTATATACTCCTTAAAATCGAAGAAAAAATTCCAATATTGTGACGTCACACGGGGGGGAGGGGTTAAGAACTGTGACGAGCTGTGTCAAGGGGAGGAAAGGGGTATAAAAATTAAAAAAACGTGTGACGTAATAAGCGAACGATCCCTAAAATTAGTAGGTGTTGTTCTCCATCGTACATAATTTCAATAATATGAGATAACAAAAAAAAAGAGAAAAGAGAAAAGAGAAATATAAAAAAGAGTAAATAAATAAAACTTAAATTTTCCATTACCAAGCTTTACTGGTGCAATATACTTACATATGTATGAGCGATCTGTATATTCGTCTATTTAACTCTTAATGTGAACGCAATCCATTTTTGTTTGACAAATTCTATATATGTAGGTAGATATAGAAATAATATAGTAAGCAAAAAATTTGTTTTGGCCATTTTTTTTTTAATCTGCAAAATAATGCTTTAAATAGAATAAATGAATAACATTTTTATTAGCAAAATGAAATATTTTTATTAGTCAATTGTGTTCAATTTGTGAAGTACTGAAATAAATTTTCTAATTATCTGAATGTAGCAATTAACACAAAAGTAGTGTGAAACGAAAAGCTTATTTAAAAAAAAAAAAAAATATACAAAACCTGGTAGCTATCTTCTAAGCAGTAAATACTTCGTCATTGAAGAAAAATCGTAAAATAAAAATCTGTGTGTGTACCAATTTTATTTGAAAATGTCATTAAGTGAATCAAAAATATTTCATGCAAAACAAGTGGTAAAAAATTTTCGAGCTAAGAAGTCTGCTTTCGTTGATAACCAAAATAATCATTTACAAATTTTATGTTTAGTAAATGAAGACAATGAAATTCTGGTTCATTATAAAAACTATAGTGAATCTAATGCGCGAAAAGATGAAGTCTCTGCAAATTGGAAGCTAATTGTTTGGTTTCAAAAAGTTGGTAAAGTGATTCAAGATTTATGCTTTGATCCAAATGGAACGCAATTATTGGTTGTATGCTATGATAATACGTTGCACGTAATTCCCATTTTATGGATTTTGAATTTATCGACTGAATTAAAGCCATCAGGTTCACAGACTTATGAAAATTGGCCATTTCGTCATGATCAAATAACATCACTTATTATACCATTCTCAGGGCCACATGATTGTCCAAATTCAAAAACTTGTCCAAATAATCAATCAAAATATGATGATCCTTCGATAAATGAACTTGAACATAACGTGCAATCGTCAGAACGATTATCGGATAACGTTCTAGATCAATATACACCAGCTCATATTAATGAAATGGTTTTGTCTAATAGTTTATATCAAACATTCTATCTTCAACCAAATGAACAAAATCAGCAGCAAGCTGAAGCTGAGAATATTGTTACAGAAGAGAAGAATGATGCTGATACAACTATAACAGAGACATACATAAATAATAGTGCCAACAATAATGATGATGAAACAAATAACACCACAATGATTGAAGTGGATACAAATGCTTCAGTTGAAGATTGCCAAAATGTAACTGATTCAGATTCTAGTAACAATGAACAAAATTGTCCATATCCCTTGTCTGTAGTTTGGTGGATGATTGCAAAAAATGATTACCTATATCATCAACATCGAGCTATTCTGGGCTATTCAGATGGTTCAATATGTATTGTTGGTAAATAGAATGTTTTTACATATGGCTTGTAGCTTGTACACATTACTAATTAAGTAATTTTTATTGTGTTTTGATTACAGGTTTGGCGCCAAATTGTCCTTTCATTGCAAATACAGCTATTGAAAGTGGCAACAGTATTTCCAAAATGGTTATTTGTCGTGATACTATAGTCAATAGCGCATCATTATTGGTAAGTTTTTTTTTATAAATTCATTCACCATTAACATGATCGCCATATATGCATTGTTTAACTATGACATTATTTGTTTTTCTTTCAGATTAATTCAGCAACAAAAGAACAATGGAAATTACTTTTAGAGCAAAATTCAATTGGATACATATTTCCTGATGAGGCTCACATTAATTCAGATGGACAAATCGCTCACCAACGGAATACCGTCGGAAATGCTAGAAATAATAGTTCTGATGAAGATTGGCAAATAATATTTCCAATTCCGAATGCATCAAATCCAATTGATTCAATAACCGAAGAAGAGAATTTAAATAAAATAATTAATAGTGGTGCCAGCATGCAAACAGATTATAATGATACAAACAATAAAGATGAATTTATTCATGTAAATGCTGATTTTAGTAATGCCCTTGTGTCTGCAGTACCATCTTCATCAGGAATATTTCCAGCAGCACGTGCCAGATTAGCATCACTCAGAGATTTGGGTGCAAAAAAAATTGGAGCACTTAAATTAAAATTAATTGAAAATAAAATGAAATCAAATGAACGCGGTATGGTGGCAGAATAATTATTGATTTATTTTTCTTTTACAAAAAAATCGTTAATTCAATTTTTTTTTTTTTTTTTAAATAGATCGAACACGTCAACATATGACAACATTGGCTTGTATGGACATACCAAGTTTAATACCAGAAGTGCTGACAGCACCATCTGGCCCATATTTTATTGTCCAATATTTAAAAGGAACACATTTACTTAGTGCACTGCATTCATATTCAGAAACTTTATCGGTAAATGTTTTAAAATATTTCTGAATTAATTATTATTTTTGCACCATTCAACGCATTTTCTATACACTTTTTTATAATGCACAGGTTCATAGTATGGATATAAGTTTAGTACCACTTTATATTTATAAAATACCAAGAGACTGCTCCGAAATTATAATTACACCGAGTATTATGTTTACTAATCAAGAAATCATTGAATATCCATTCGATAATCAACAACATAAGACTGAAAATACTGATCAGGATAAAATGAAAAACAATATAATAATTCAAGAAAATATTAAGAATCAATTTAAAAAAAGAAAGCTAAATGCCATTGGAGTTATTGGCTGTAATTTAACAGCTTTACGAATTGGCGAAGATTCTGTAAGTGTAATAAATCACACGCGAAAAGTTAAAAATTAAATATATTTGAAATTTGAAAACCAAATTTTATCAAAAAAATATTTCTGTCGTTTAGGAATTCCGAAATTCGGCAATGCTGGGCTTATTTCGTTTGCCAAATGAAAATATTATTGATATTTATCGAATACCATTTTGTAAACCAAATGAAAAAATCAATGAGCAGAGTGAAGACGCGTCATTGGGTGATTTGGCACCAGAACAGGATGAAAAACTTACTAAAACGGAAAAAACAACAACACAGAACTATGTTAAACAATTGAAAAGCACTAATGCTGGTGGTTCAGATAAATTTTTTGACATTGATGATCGCAAAGTAATTGAAAGTGAATTTCCGTTAATTGAATTGGATCAATGTTTCGTTGTTACCGATAAAGCATTATATTGTATTAATTTCAAGTAAAATATTTTTTTTTAACTAATTTCTTGCATAACAAAATCTGAACATACTTATATATCTATTTTTTTTTTACAGAGATCCCCCACACATCATCTTTTTAAATTTAGTCAAAGAAGGTAAATGGAGGGCTTGCGAGGAATTTTGTAGAACATTCAACTTAAATTTTGGACAGTGCATTGAATATGCCGGCGACGTATTATTGAAGAAAAAGAAAACTACACAAGCCTTGCTCACATATAATGTGGCAAAGGTAAAATAAAACCAGATGGAAATATTTTGCCTTGTGCGAAAATGAATAATGATTTTTTTTTCTTCTAATATTTTAAATAAATATAGATACCACCAGTGAAAACTGCATTGAAATTGGCAATGTTTGGTCAAAATAATGCTCTAATGCATTTATGTGCGATGGCATTAAAAATCGTTTACGTTTTGAAAAGCAAATATCCAAGGAATCATACAACTAAATATATACAAGGATCTTTGAAAGAAACGGTTAAAATGCCAAACAATGATAGTACCAAGAAAATCGTATGTATTTATCTATTATGCTAATAGTATTTTTATGTTAAATGTTATTTATTTTGTGTTACCATTCAAACAGTCTGAAACCGAATCGACATCTGAACCTGATTCTGGATCAGGTACACCGCGCAGTGATTTCTCCTATGAAAAGGACGAAACTCCTGGTGATTTACAAATGTCAAACTCATCACAATTTCATTTGTCCAATTTACTGTTGCTAACATTAACTGAAAAAGCGATCAGAGATAAACAATTGATGCCGATGTGGTAAGTACACAAAAGAAAATCAACCATTTACGACAAAAATCATTCATTTTTAGACAATATTTTTTCTACATAAAAACATTTCATTTTTGTATTTAGGAATTTTTTGATAACTAACAAACGGTATCATACAAACATGAGCAGTATTGTATTATGCCAAAGTGGATTGTATTCATCTGCTATTATATTAGCATTAAATCGTGGAGCGCAAATGGATGCATTTTGTGCTTTGGTTGGCGTTTCAAATCAAGAATTCGGTTTGTTGTATTTTATGGTTCTCCTTCTCCGATTTATTAGAAATATTAAATCAATTTTTCTTTTCAAAATTATTAGGATGGCACAGTGATATAAATGATATCTTATACAATTTATCAGATCCAATATTTATGGAATGTATTCTATATTTACAACATATTTCTATTGATTATTTTGATGTTGTGCAAACGAAAATTGGTAAAATTGATCGAAAAGTTTTGGAACGATTAAAGCGACAATTGGACCCATTCAATGCTATATATCGACCAGTTGTCTCACAATTATCTGCTAATTTTATTGAAAGTGATACCAATGAAATGAATAAAGTAAGTTAAACAACTTAAACGGTAACATTAAAATAGAATGTATTTCTGAACATATCACATTTTCTCTTTCATTTTTCAGAAATTAATTGAATTTTGTCGTCAATTAATCGAAACATTTATAATTGTAATCATGAAATTACATACAATACATTTTGAAGAAGATAAAATATCAAATGCTTTGAGTTCGATTTATTTACATCATGAAGAAGAGCAGGTAAGCATTTGGATTTTATATCAATTTTTCCTCGATTTTTTTTTCTGTACTTCAATACTTACGAATAATTTAAAATATTTTTCATTTAGTTTGCTATTAAGGTTGCTAATTGTTCATCAATATCAGCTGGATTTTCACATTGTGCTGCTATTGTGGATGGTTCATGTTATATTTGGGGTTCAAATGGAGTTAATTGTGCTTTAAGTAATAACGCATCGATTGGTGGTAATTGAATTTTTTATCTAATTAATTTATTAAATTAAAATGTTGTAAAACAAGCTGCCAATAAATTGGTATACGGGTTCATTTTTGTAATAGCATGATGCGTTATTAGGGGCGCTGTACGTTTCT